>VXBI01008560.1:21484-41153 GCA_013397375.1 Toxostoma redivivum
GGATAGACAGCCCCAGGGGTTTGTGAAGCAAAGCCTCTCCTCCATCCCTTCCCATCTGGGCACCAATGCCAACACTGCCCCAGGGTTCATGAAGCAAAGCCTCTCTGTTCCCTCCCTTCCCGTCTGGGCCCAGCCGCCATTGCCGCCCGTTCCCCGAGCCCGCGCCACAGCGCCCCCTGAAGGCGCGCGGGGATCATCGCACCTGCCCCGCCCACCGGGAGCCGCCAGTGCCCCCTGCCGGCAGTGACGGGAATTGCACCAAGGGGAAAGCGCCTGCGGCTGAGAGGGCTGAGCTGGGTTCTTGTTCTGGTTGGTGTTAATGCTGTTTTTGTTTGTTTGCCTTGTTATACACACTAGTAAAGAGCTTTTATTCCTATTCTCATTCATATCCTTGCCTGAGAACTCTTTGGTTTCAAAATTATAATAATTTGGAGGGAAAGAGCTTGAATCTTCCATTCCAAGAAAGGCTCCTGCCTTCCTTAGCAGACACCTGTCTTTCAAATCAGGACAGTTACCTAGCTTGCTAAAAATATTTTATGGATATGACCCAAGGGCATAGGCAAATATTCTTGACCTCTAGACCTTGCAGAAGTCCAGTTTAGGATTTCAGGCTTGTACATCCAGAGTACCTTATGTTCTTGTAGGTCTTGTGCCACACAGTGAGCTTCTAAGCCACAGACTTCAGCTATCTTCCCTCACTTTGAAGATTGCCCATTCCCCTTCTACCAACAATCCTGAGATATTTTCATATGCACCAAACTTTCCATGGTTTCACCAACCCAGCCCTATTTATACCCACACCATACCTGAATGAGTACAGCAGTTGCTGGATTGCAGGTTAGATATAGGGAAATACTGCAGTACAGTCTAATTTTGCCATCTTTACTCACACTCAGCTTAAGACTTAAATGGAAAATCTGCTGTAAGTTACTAACCATCAGGAATAGGGGGAAGAATCTACTGCTTCCTGGTTTTGGGAGGTAAATAGTGGTCATTTTGTTTCTTTTCCACTCTTCTTTACACTAACTATATTCCCTTCACATCTCCACCTTCAGCCTTATTAAATTTTTCTGCTTTGGCACAATTTTAATACAGATATGCAATGTAGGTTCATCACAAAGCTAACAGTCCACAGAATAAAAAAGTTCTGGGAATTCTTCTGCCATAGAACCTGTTCTCTTACATGACTCTTCTCTTTTTCTTATTTTTTTTTCCTAGAATCTAGGGAAAAAAAACCCTCATTCTTGTTCCCTGGGCAGTCACCTTGACTACCTTTTTCTACACACCTTGAAAACTCTCTTCTGCTGAGTTCCAGGACATCAGAGGTCTGTCTGTAAATCCCTCTTTGGCTTTGGAGCTGCCTTCCGTTTCATTATCCATTTTTTGAGTTAGGTGGCAGCATATGGGCTTGCCTATTTTCAGCAGCCTTTAGTCACTGCTTATAAAATCACAGTATTAGATAACAGCATCACTCTCTCTGTGCATTGGACATCTCTGACCTGGTGTGTCAACTAAAGTGGTGTAACTCTCCCTGTAAGACCGCACATTTATAATGAAGAAGAAAATCTGTATTGTTCAGTTCTTCCTAACTTAAATTACATTTTCTCATTCCAGGTATACACAGTTATACATTGCCAAGCTAGTCTGTTTTATTATTCAGTTCCAGATCACTTCTTGTTTCCTCTGTGGGCTAACAACCTTGTGCTGATTGAATCTAGGTTTCATATATATGTTAAAATTGTGCCAAATATGGGGAACAAATTCATTCAGTTGTCTTGGGAAATAGTCCTGTGAATACATTGGCATTACATTTTGTGGTTAATCACAGCTTCAACAGACTCTCTTATTAAAGATTCCCAAAAGCTGTAAGGAAAACCTACTTCCATTCAAAGTCCATTCAACCACCCAGTGCACAGCTTTTTGCTTCTTAATTGCAGCTCTGAAAATAATGAAAGATAAAAAAGTCTTGCTGAAGGTTAATCTGGAATAAGACCCCATCTCCCATTTTTTCTATTTTTATTTTTGCCCTGATTTCTGCATATTATTTAGGTCATCAGTGAGAGCAATGGATAAGGATTAATATAGACACAAGTGTCCCATAATATATATATATTTCTTGACGTATATTTTTGGATCCTTGCTGACAATTTCTCTTAGTTGCTATGAAGGCAGATGGTACTTTCTGCCTAGAATTCCACTATTCTTGTCTTCTCTTGCTTCCACCTTTAATATTTTACTTTCTGACTCTCATGGATCACTGACATTTGTATGTTTATCCAGTAAAGAACCTTCTGAGAAAGGAATCTTCTCCCAAGTGTAATAGAACTTATTTCTCCAAACTCTTAAAGCAATCAGTTCTCTGCAAAGAAAAGAAGCACTTTGTACCCCTTAGGAAATAAGAAAGCTAACATGTTGTTCATTAGACTCAGCACATGCTCCCTCTTGGCTGAACATCATGCAAAACAAAGCTGAGTAAAGAATGGAGTTTGATGATGTGAGTAAACACAGACCTCCGTGCCAGGAAATGTGTGTATTGTGCTAGTGGAGGAGAAAAGACTCAGAAAGGACATGGAGAAGCTATGGAGTTTCACAGCTGGTGGTAAGAATGAAGATAAAGCAGATGGCTACTGGAAATATCAAAGAGAATTACTAGATTAGGATACAAAGGTATCCTTCCTTCATAAACTCACAGGAGACAATCCGTTCACATTTTCACGTTCAAAAGAATTTTTAAAAGTTTTGAGAGGTATTGGAAAATTGGAGCAGATCCGGTTTGGTGAGAACAAGATGATCATGATGCTGGGGAACTTGGGATATGGTAAAAGGTTGAAGGAATTATGTTTGCCAGGAGACAAAGAAGTTAAGAGGGTCAAAAAATCTTGTCTCTAAAAGGTATTTTTATAGAGTAGAAGCTGTACTTGCTTGACAGTGATGCATGGTGACAAAACAAGAGGGAAAGGGTACAAGCTGCTGCCTGGATAGTAAAAAAACATCACTAAGAGCACTCTAAAATATTGGAATGGTTTGCTCAGCAAAGTGATAGTGTCTACCTTGTTGAAAATATTCATGTCTTAGTTTGAGAAGGCACTGGACAACCTAATCTAAAGACTAAGAAGTTGGATCAGATGATTTCTGATTTCTAAAGGTCGCTTCCAACCTAGACTTCTCTATTATTCTGTGTCTCATCCTAGATCTGAGTTTAGCATAAAAATCCTGACGTATGGCTAATGTTGAAGGCTATGTTAAAAAATAGCATATATTTAGCATTTCAAAACAAAACATATATTTTTTAATTATCTCCTTTTAACAAGGGCAAACTGTTGAGCAGGTTTTTTTAAAAATTGAGAGTTCTAGGCCAATGTGCTCAGCCAGCCATTCTCCACTCTCACCTCAAACCTCTCTGCCTTCTAAGCAGCTCTGAGAACCTGTCTGTCTCAAATGGCTGTCTGTCAATCAAGAATATGATGCTGTGGTCTTCAGTTAACGTACAAGATTAAAATGTTAAATTCTTATTTAACATTAATTAAATTAAATATTAAATAATTAAAATGTTTTAATTGCATTTAAATTAAAACAGATTAAAATGTTTTAATTTCTGAAGAAATCAGAAAATATAATTTTGTAAAAACTGAATTTTAATTGTTTTGATTGTATTCACTGTGGCTGGTGTCACTACACATCTTTTATTGTGTCTCCTCTTTGATTTTAATTACTCACACTCCCTTTAATCTTGAGTCCTCCAATATCTCCTTCGTTAATTTTAATCATCAAGTTAGCTAGCACTTCCATTTTGCTGCCTCTTATTTCCTACTCCTTATATTCTAATTCTTCCTAAAATGACTCATTAGTTCTCACATCTTACTTAGTGATATGCTCTCAACCTCACCTCTACATGGAACTGATCCCTCTCTGTGATCTTCCACATCAAATCTCTTTTCTCTGTTGATCTCCACCCCTCATTTGTGCCCTTCCTAAGACTTAAAATTCAACAGTGTTTCTCAATTCTGCAGTGCATCTGCTATTTACTTTTGACAGTGTAACGTTTAGTTGCATTATTGTCTACAGTTATAGGGTCTTTTATACTGTAAACTCTTGATTATTTCATCATTAGTTTTTGCCTTCTGTGAGATCACAAACACTATCTTCTGTCTCTAAAGTCTCATGCTCTTTTTGCCATGAAATTAAGAAGGCCAAGTGATTTCTCTCTTCTGCATGTCTTTTCAAATGTTACATTTGTTATATCTGTAGAATAACTGTGCTTCTGTTTCCTGTTCAAGATCAAAGAGTGATTTTACAGTCTTTTCTGCCTTTTCTGCAGCTTCATGTCTTTCTGTTGTTGACTCCACTTGAGGTTTCGTTAAGTTCTTAGAATCACGGACTCATAAAATTATTTTATCTGGAAGGGACCTTAACGAGCATATAGTTATAACTGCCCTGCCACTGGGGGTTCTCATCTCCATTTCCATCCAGTCATGTACATCCCTGTTGCTATGCTTTTGTCTTCTTTACTGAAATCTTTGCTCTATTAAAACCTTTGCTCTTATCCTGTTGTCATCTTCACTATATGCTCTCAGTGGAGAAAAGGCTGAGCAGCAGTCATTGGACAAGATAAATGGAGCTTCTGAAGGACTGTCACAGCTGTTCATAACATCCTCTTGTGCTGCTCTCTGTCATATGCTATAGGTACTTTGTTCATTAAAAGTTCTAATGAGTTTAAAAGGATGTCACAGGGACTTAAGCGGGTGGGAACTGTAACGGCCCAGGAAGCCTATGCTATAGGCACTTTGTCTTAGTAAGGCTAAAAGAATAATTACAAGGACTTGGGTGGAGGGGATTTGATTTAGTCAGGAAGCATCACTTGCAACAATACTGCTAACCTCAGCAGTTGCTAAACCAATTCCAAGAGTTCACTCCTAGGTCAAAAAGGACCGGCAAGGAAGATGAGGTGACTTCCTCCCTACGACCACCAGAGGCAGAATGAGACCCCCTAGCAACAGGCTGTGGAGATGCAGAGTAGACCGAAAGGGACAGGTTCACCCGAACTGAATACACTGAAAGAGACACATACCCCGGACATGAAATTGTATAACGACTGAAGGTGAAAGAGGGAAGGTGTGCGCCGTTGGTGGAGTGGAGACTCCCGGGCTGCCCAGCGCTGTTTTTGCTCACCGCTGCTTGCTTTAATAAACTAATTTGCTTAATTGGTCCTGGCTCTGATCAGTTATTCTCCCCGATTATAACACTCTCCAGGCCAGGATTCTTACCTTGATACACAGCACTTCAACATCTAATCACCTCAACTCTCTCTGGGATTAACTCTTCTGTTTACTCAAGAAAAATTGAAGAGTAAGATGTCCAAATGCTAATGGTCTGTCTCTCCCTGTCCTAGAAGACTCCATGTCTCCAATCTTTTTTCCTAATTCATTGACTAGTGCTGTTTTACCACCTGCACAGTGATTCAAGCCACACTTTTGAATGGCACTTCCTATTTCAGCTTTTCTTCAAACAAAACAATTGGGTGTGATCTCCACAACTGCAGCAATTGCAAATTGAGAATAAAATATGAGGCAGCTTGGCACAGCCCCAGCTACAAACTATCTGGAAACTGTAAGAATTTTGGTATGACTTAGATCAGCCTGAAGATGATCTCAATGACCTCCATCTGTCCCATGGGAACCCTTGCATCGGGTAAAGATCAAGGAAATGCTTGTCCTGCTTTTTTTCACCCTGCTTTACCTGTCTGGTCATGATTCCTCCCTAACCAACCACTCCTACAATAAGAAATAACAAATGGTGATGTAGCACATTGTGCTGGTTTTGCATACCTTGATTTTTTTGGTGAGGAGGGAAGAAACCAGCCATGGAAGTGATTTTTCTGTGGGAAGCTGCTAGAAGCTTCCTCCGTGCCTGGCAAAGTCAATCATGGGCTGGCTCTGAAAATAAATATGCTGCTAAGCCAATTAACGTAGTTGGGAACTCTACGATGACATATTTAAGAAGGAAAAAGACCACATGCAATTCCTCTTTCTTCATCTCCTCATGTGGTGGTAAGATGGCTGCTGGGACCCTTCCAGCATGGCCAAGGGACCCCTCCCAGCGTGCTCACAGGGGCCCTTCCCAGCATGGCCAAGGGGCTGTGCCAACGGGGCCATCCCAGCACCACAAGTGGCCACACAGCCAGGACCATGCGACCAGGGCCAGTGCTGGAGAGCCCATGCAGCCGGGGCTATCTCAGCATGGCCCACAGGGAACTGTGCCTGCCTGACCACTTTTAGCTGTGCTGAGGGCAGAAGGGCAGGGGTGGTGACAGCAGCTTCTCCTTTTTGGTGCCCTGCATGAAGAGAAGCGCTGGATGGAGCCTGCAGTGCCCATGGGGACTGTGTGGCCAGCAGCGAGGAGCACAATGAGCAATTCCACAGAGCCTGGACGGGATCAACCTTTCAGTGCAGCTAAACCCTATAAGGACTTCTCAATTGACAGAACTTGAGAACAAACAAACCTATGGACACCAATTCTCTCCCAAGTCAGAGAAAAGGAAAAGGTGAAGATGTGAGGAGAACAACATGGCAACACCAAGGTCAGTGAAAGGAGGGAGGGCAGGAGGTGCTTTGGGCGTCGGAACTGAGATTCTTCTGCAAGCCATGGGGAGGACTATAACACAACAAACTGTTTCCCTAATTCATGAAGTGCATGGGGGATGCAGAGGTCCACTCACAGCCCATGAGAAAATGTGCTCATGCTGGAGTATGTAGATGCTGAAAAGCTGTAATCTAGTGGGAAAGTTGAACAGAGAGAGAAGACCCTTGCTTCCAGAGATAAAGAGGATCCTTGCTTCCAAACTAGAACAACTCATCCTTAAAAATGACACCCCATGAACTAAAATGACCCACACTATGTAGTTCAAGAAGACTATTTTGCCCGTGGGAGGGATTTAGGTTACAGCAGTTTGGGCAGGACTGCTACTCCTGAAATTTAGAACCAATTTGGAGAATTTCACAAAGAACTGTCTCCCATGGGAAGGACCTCACAATATAACAGAAGACACTCCTTTTCCTAAGCAAACTGAAGAAGGATTTTTATAAGTGACAAACTGACTAAAAACCCTATGTTTTTTCTTGCTGCACTATCAGTGGGAAGGAAAGAAGGGCTGGGGCAGGGTGGGGGGAGAAGGTGTTTCAAAGGTTTATTTTAGTTCTCATTATCCTATTTTAACTCTGTTAATAAATTTTTCTTTATATCTTTTAAGTTTTGAACCTGTTTTTGCCCTTAGAGTGTTTTCTCCTAATTCTTATCTCACCCCATGAGCCTTTTGTCTTTTCTTTCCCCCTCCTCAGCTCAAATATAGCAAAGGAGAATAAATGAATGGTTTTTCATGGGTGAGTGGCTTCTAGCCAGTGTCAAACCTGATGCACACAAAATCACTGCAGCTAGACTTGTGCAACATGACTCTTTGAGTAGTATTTCTGCTCAGTTATGATCATATTGCCATAAACGCAATTATTAAAACATGACCTGGTACTTTTAGCATCCTACCAGAACAAAGATGCACATGTAACTCAGTTTTTCTGTGAGTCTCAGCTTTATTATATCAGTCTACTCTGGCAGGTGCTGAGGACAGAAAATACCTCTTAAAATTCATAGATCCAGTTCAGGAATGGCCTGGAAATTAAGGCTTCTTTACACAAGAAGAGGAAAAAGAACAGAAGATGGGCTGTTTGTCATCTGCTCTTTGAGAAGGGAAGAAATTCTGAAACCTAAAGTAAAAAGTAGATGAGAAAAATTATTGTATTTATCCAGCCTGCTGAGGATGACAGTATTCCTTCAGAGGCCAAGTTGGAAAGGAGCTGTCCTTGATTCACAAGGCTTCAGTGATCTGGCTATGAAATATCACAAGGAAACTCACTTGGAAAAATGATTAAAGAAACTTAGGTCACGTCAAATACAAAATATAAATAAACATATTTCTGACGAAAATAAGGAGTATGTAAGTGCTCAGGATGTTGTACAGGCTCTCTGTACAACAAAAAAATTCATCAGCCACATAGATGAGGATACCTTAGCATCAAGGAGGAATTTAATTTAGGGACCAGATATCCATGAAAACCTGTTTTCTTATAGCTATGTAACTTTTTGTTTCCTTGCTTAGAACTGACAGCTAATTGGCGTACAGTACATGAAAATGAATCCTTTCTGTTGACTGGTATCAATAACATTAAAATTATAGCATACTCTCATGGAAAACAGCACAAAAATAGGAATAAATGTGACATGAGAGAAAATTACAATTTTTGTCTTCTCGTGTGGAAATTACAATGTAAGTGCCTTTTAAGGATGATCTCAAATGAAAAGTAGGGGTGGGTTCAGTCATATTAAAAAATCAGGTGAACTTCAAATTCCCTTTTTCTGAAAAGCTAAGGTATGCCCCTTTTCGAGCCAGCCTAGCTCAATGAGGGAAATAAGGAAACTAACGTGAAGCAGCATGTTTCATGTGATTAGTGTCTACCATTTTCCCTTATGAACCAGATCTGAACTTGAAATATGCAGAAAGGCATGATAGGAAGACAAAAAAAGCCTGTAGAAAACAGATCAGAAACCTTTTGAAGATCACAAGTAAATCTTGTTGGAATTTGTTAAGTGCTATTTCATGGAAGCAAGACATGCAGCAATCTAAATTGTGATGGGATTTCACAAAGGGTTATGAAAAGGAAGCATTTTCTGCAGTTTCTGTGCTCACTTTGTGTGCATTTTCTCCTTTTTAATTGAAGAATAAATCCTGAATTCATGCCTTAACATCTTAGCTTTATAGTGTGAAAAATTTTGCTCCGATGCAGTGATTTGAGTTTTGTTTTTTTTGCTTTTATTTAGGCAGCTCCAGGAAGAAAATTCTTTGAAATACTGGAAATAATATAAAAATATAGTATCAGTGTCAAACTATCAAAAAATAAATCAAATTTTCAATATATAGCGTATAATACTATAATCTACAAAGGTAGCGTAATATATCATGTCCAAAAAAATGCCGCAAACCCAGTAGTGTTTCTAAACAAAGAATCCTTGAAAAGACAACCTTTCATTAGAAATCCTGGTAAACTTACCCCAGTGAACACATTAAAATTGTAACAGATGCGACTCTAAAATCTCATAGAATTGCCTATATTTTGGTGTTTCCCCTATGTGTTTATATTTCCCCATGAAAATACAACAAAGTCAAAACCAAAAAAACTGTAAATATTTTTCCTGCTTTTGATAATTTCTTTAAATAATATTTAATTCGCAATAAATCTTTGAGCCATTTAATTGGGTTTTTTTAACCTTTCTTTTGCCATCTTCCAAGTGGTTGTTAAAACAAAAAGAAAGGAATTGAGATATCACTTACACAGTGGACAACTCAATTGGTTGTAAACTAATCTATATATGCCAGAGTATAGAGTACAGAGGTCTCTGTACATCTTTTAATATAATTGCTTCTAAGAAAAATTTTTGTTGCAAAATTTGTAGCTTTGTGTACTTTTTCCTGAATTATTAAACTTAAAAATATGTTTGTTCTATATGAACTGCAAATCTTTTTCTTGATATAGTAGCATTTTTCTATTACGCAAAATATACAGAAACCAAAATTTCCCTTTGTATTCAAACATTTTAATTCAAAGATTTTAATTGAAATTCATCTGAACAGGCTAATGTTTGTCATTTTTATAATCATAAATTGTTTACATTTTGTTCTTCTTGTCATAGTTCAGATGAACTTATTTTAGACATATAATAAATTATCGTATATATGAAAAAGCAACTTATTTTCTTAACTTTTTGGTCGAAAGACATTTTCAGATGATTGAGATTTAGTACAATTTTCTGTTTTACTGGAAAATAATTACTATTCTGTCAAAAATAAAAGTGGTATTAAAGTGGAAAGATTTATCTTTAGCTAGTTAAAAGCCTTTCAGGAGGCTTTGTTATAACAATAACTTTGTTAATTACATTAAATATATTTCTTTTTTGTTGTTGCTTCCTTTCCTTCTCCTCAGTTAATGCATAGTTCTTTGTTTTTCCAACTATTTACTATTCTCTAGATTTTTATAAAGGGAAAGGGAGGAAAAGTGATTGGACCTTGTCTGTGTTGAGAATTAGCTACAGTACACTATTGTTAAGAAAGTAACCAGTTGCTTAACTTAAATATTTGATACTCTGTGTTACAATTAAAAGCTTTTCTTTAGTCATAGATAAAGCAAAGTCAGAGGAAAGGCATTCTCTTGAATTATGAAGTGGGGAAGTAATCTCGGTGCATGTTTTTGAGATATCTAACTACCTGCAGAGGAATTATGCTAAAACTGAAGCTTGTTTTGGGTTTAATATCTTCCACTGAAAGTTATACCTTCTGAAATCCAATGCAAGGTAGAATTCACAGAATTTTGTTTTGTGAGGGTGTAATTGCATCGGTGTGATAGACTGACCTTGGCTGGATGCCAGATACCCACCAAAACCACTCCACGTTCCCCTCTGCAAGTGAACAGGAGAGAGGAAATACAGCGATGTGGTCATGATGTGAGCTAAGATCAGGGGACCTGTCACGGACTTGACTTGGGGATAATTAACTGAATTTATTACCAATCAAAATCAGAACAGGAAATTAGAAGTAAAGCAAATCTTAAAACCACCTTTATCCCAATCATTTCCTCCTTCCTGGGCTCACTTCCAACCCCCCTGTGGCACAGGGAGACAGGAATGGTGGTTATGGTCAGTTCATCATAGGCTGTTCCTGCCACTGGTCAGGGAGAGCAGTAATTTTCTTGCACCAGCATGGGATCCTTCACAAACTTTTCCAGTGTGAGTCTTTCCATGGGACACAGTTCTTCATCAACTGCTCCAGAGTGGGTCTCTTTCTGCAGTGTATAGTCCTGCAGGCACAGCCTGTACAATCAGCTGGTTTCCAAAACTGCACTTCTTTCTATAGTGCCTGAAATATTGCCCAAAGACAGCCAAATCAAGGGAGTCAGACACATCACAAACCAGGTTCTTAGTTAAAATCTATATGAATATGATCAATATGGATAGATCACTGTGATAAATGTGATTCATGCTAACCCTAGCCAGTAGTAACTGAGCAAAAGGTCTCAGTGTCATACTGAGCTCCAACATTTCCCTGACAAGGAACAGTTGGTGCTATCCCTGCAGCTATAGAATCATAGAGGGTTAAGCCATGTCAATATAGTTTAGTTGTGGGGTACTTTTAAAGAAAAAGTTGTAAAGTGAGAACTGGAATAGTAAAAGAACTCCCAAAAATATTTTTATACAGAAAATAATGCTTTAAAGTGAAATGCTTAAGGAATCTATCTGTTCAGTTTATCAAATGACAAGTTGAGCGGGGACTATAGTGTGTAATTATGTCCTTGCAAAAAACTGGCTGGGTGCTGAAGAGCTCTTTAATTCACCAGAGAAAGGCATAGGATGGACCAGTGGCTGCAAACTGAAGTAAAACAGATTAAAATGAGAAATTGGACACCATCTGTTTCCAGAGAGGCTGATCAAAAACAAATTACCAAGGTAGGCTGTAGTATCTCTATCTCTGAGATGAACATCAGGTGACTTTGGAAGATGTGTTTCAGCTAAACACAACTAAGAGTCAAAGAGTGGAGCCCTTGAGCTCAGCGCAGGAGAGAACAGATGAAATGTAGTGGTCTGTGACGCTCGGAAGGTAACAGTGGTCCCAGACTTCAGCCTTGGGACTTTATGAGTCAATAAATGTAAACATGCTTGTCATCTCAGTTGCAGTTGAAATTGAGGTAGTAATATACTTTTTGAATTTTCAGTAATGTCTTAAATTTGAGGGAAAGACACAACCTAGGGAAGTAGATTATCCTATGAGGAAGAGATACAAAATTTTGGGCCGCAAAAATTTGTCTGTATATTCTTCCAAGGTCCTCCATGGCTTCTGCTTCAGGACTGGGGGCAGTTTAGGAGGCAGCTGATCTGAAGAATTTTTATCACATATGATTCCCTGACATCTTACAGTGTGGCACTACTCCCATAGACCTGGGAAGAGGACCTCACCAGCACCTGAGACCCTTGTGTTTCTGTTCTCTCAAACATGCTGTTTCCATGGAATCTCAGCATCTGAACTTGCAGGTGGGGCCTTTGAGCATCCTCCAGGTGGTCAGATATGAGTTCATCACTTCCTGTCCTTATTCAGTAGCTTGATTGACAATGGCATTTTCTCTTTAAAAAAAAAAAAAAAAAATTACTCATAAAATGTCTGTGGTAAGGCTTGAGATGAAAATTTCTCAAAATTACATTAGATGTAATCTTGTGTACACCTTCTTCTCTTTGACTTGCCTTTCACCTTTTGTCTAATTAGCATCCACGAATATTTCTTAAACATATCATAAATGTTTCTTACTTTAATTCCATGTGTCCTGAAAACAACTGTGAGGAGATGAACTTTCTGTAATTACAATTATTATGAATTTGAGTGCACCTAGCTTCAAGACTGAGGCAAAAAAAGATAACTTCAATGAGGCTTTTGTTGGGAGAAGTTATCCCGAAACTGTGGAGTGAATCACAGTGGGATAAATCCCAGTTTTAGTCCTCAGCTTCCTTGAAGCATCTTCTCTGTTGAAGGAAAAGGTCTGCATTCTTGTTATTCCTACTGCAGTTTTCTTCCCTTCCTAAAAGGTATGCAGAAACCCCAAGACATTCCCCAGCATACTTAGAGCTACAGTTTTAACATCCAATTCTTCACTCATTTTAGAACTAAGTTGCAAATTTTCCTGATCATTCTGTAACTATTCTAAAAATAGAAACTCATGGCTTTGTAGTCCTCACCCTCTCCTGCCCACTATAACTGCAAAACCAGCTACACAAAAAATGAACTAAATTGTGAAAGACTTCTGAGTATAAACAAGATAAAACTATGGTGAAAAGTGCTTTTCACCAGCCTTTAATGCATTGGGATTTTGATTCTTGTTCTCATATTAGTCTTGAGATTTTGGCAATCTTGTTGCTCCCAGAATTAATTACCTACAGTTCACCCAAATAAAATTACTTGCCTACTGAAAGTCAAGCAAGTGCAGAAGTGCTTGTAGAACCAGGCCCGTTAATAAACAGCTATATGCTTGACTGCAAGAGCATGAGATGAAAAAAATTAGCCATCAGCTCTCTGAGGGCAGTGTAGATCAGCTCTGTGGCTGCTACTGTGGAACATGGTCAGACACTAAAATTGCAAATGTCCTTTTCTCCTCAGTTCCCTCCCTCTTTTTCTGAGAAGAAGAGAGGTCCTGACATTGTGGTTTATTTGTGCTCTGACCATCGTGGTTTCACACACCTGTAAAATTTCTCAGAGGAAATTATGGGTGGTCTGGAAAGATTGCTTAGTTTTACAGTTCGACATGCCAGTATTTTAGCACAATTGCTTTGTAAAGGGAAGTTGAAGAAAAATTACTTTTTTTGGATAATACCTGGGGGACATCATCAACACCAGAGTATTTATAAAATGTAAAGTTGTTGTCACACAAAACAGGAGAGTTTGCTCGGAGTCTGTACTTCTGGAGGGCAAAAGGTGCATAGGTGCATCTCTCAACAACTACACCTGGGCACTGATCATTTTTGAGGATTATGCTTGCTTTGCTATGAACCAGAAAAGAAGTGGCAGAGTGGCTCACATGTCAACTGATCAGCAAAGGCTTTCATCCTCATTTCTCTTATCACTTTTGCAGTTTTTGCAATAGTCAGTTTAATGCTTTTGTCCAATGTATGACATGAAATATCCCACTTCAGTTACCACATTGACCATCTCCTCTCCATAATTTCTCTTATGAAGTACCTGATCTCCAAGATCAGTGCCATCTTAATGAGGCATATTTAAAATAAGAAGGTTAATATATTGTTTAAATCAAGTTTTACTGCACGAACTCCCAGCAAACAGTTGCTTGTTATGTAATGGTAGGATTTCACATTGTTTTGTATTTCAAATAAATAATCCAATGTAGAGTTAGTCTTTGGTTTAAATTATTCCATAAATATGTGGGGTGACATGTTATAAACGATCTGATGGCACATAAGAGGATCTTATTTTCCACATTGCCTAATTTCTTACTGTATGTCTTCAGTGACCTGATGTCATGAACATTTAGTTGGAATTGATATTTTACCTTCTACCTCCCAGCATACAAAGCTCCTAGGCAAGGGAAAGTCCCAACATGCACAACTCCTAGGCATGTCATTTATTTGCAGCTGACCTTACTCTTGTCCCTGGGCTGGGGAAGGGTGCACTGACTTTAAATGGACTTCAATGGCACAGAAATCTGCCATTGGCTAATTAAATTAAGGATGTACATCTGGGCTCATGGGTTTAACTCAGAATTTCCTTACATTTATGGATTGACTATGGAATGACATCATTATATAAATGTGTTTTCATGCCCAAATAAAGAACACAGATGTAATCCTTCCCTGTTACATAAACCCACACAGTAAAAACAGTAAAAATGCAAACTTATTTTTATGCTTCTAAATAATAGTCTTTGCTTAACAAACATTTTTTTCCATGCCAAATACTTTTTCCTTATTTATAAAATACAGCCTCTAAAAACAGTCCTGTTTTACTCCATAAAATACAAATTATAACTCTTAATTCCTAATTTTTTGGATTCTGAATAGATATTGATCTTTCAATAGAACAAAAAGATGTTGGGTATTATTTTCTTTCTTCATACTTTGTGCTATGTGTAGGGAATCCTTTGCCAGGATTATTCCTAAGTAATGGATTCTGGGTATGCATACTATAGTATATTTTGTTAACACATAAAAGAAAATAGGCAAGTTTTCAAATCTCATCTATTGTGCTTTAAAAATTATATATGCTTTATAGGGAACAATGATTATGCCCATTACGAAACTTTTATTACTGGTGAATGCTGAAGAAAAATGATCTTTGCGTCATGAAGATTCAAAGCAAAATAAGGAAATTAAATTATTTTCATCAACTCTAGCTATATCTGCTAAATATTTTCTAACCATTCTGAGAGAAAAACAGAGAGCCAACTTGCAATGAAAAGAAACAACAATGATCAGTAGCATGTGTTGCATGTTATTTGAATGAAAAGTAATTTATCACATCTGAAATAAAAGCTGTTTATTCTCATGTTTCACTGTCTGAAGCAATCCTTGCAATCTATCTGTGAAAAAGTGAGAAACTGTACCTCCATTAGCATATGAATACTTGACACATCAAGCTGGTTGTACAATAATAGAGGGACATTTGTTATTGGTGTATGCACACAGACAAAGCAGCCATTTTGGGGAAGAGAGAAAAAAAATAAAATGAAATAGTATGGGTGATTAAACCATTGTTTGCCTCTCTGGTTTCACATGACAGTTTTGTTCAGGGTAGCCAGGCAGATTGGCTGGAAATTCCTAAAAAATAAAACCTGAGCATGCAGGTTAAATGTTGATACGAAAACAAGATGTGTTAAACTTGTATTCAGAAAGTAGTGGATGAGATAATGAAAGAAATGCAAAATACCAGTCCAGAAAAACCAATGTTGTGGTCTTTTTATGTGTGCACCTGGAGCGGGGGAGCAGAGAAACAAGAAGGTTGTACAGAAATAAACCATTGGCTATGTACAGTTTTATTTCATGGCAACAGCATCACAGGCCTTGTGTCAGATGTATGAAACTATTTCTCAAAGAGGCTGCATGCATAATAAAGGCCTATGAAGGGCTCTTAGTTGAAATTGCCAAGCTACATTAATTCCGGAAGCAGAGCCATTTGTTATCAAATTTAAATTAACTCTCTTGGCATTGGGTACATAGTTTGAACCATGGCTTTGCAGACCATACATGCTGTCTGAGGAAGATGGAGCGTTGCCTTCTCGTCAACTGTAGTGTTTGTCATAGAATGGAAATCTTACCTATGTTTAGGCCTGAAAAGCAAACATCTATTACCTAAAAGAGGTTGATTTCTGAGGTATATCTTTATGCTTTTTTCTCTCTTAGAAGGCACAGTGACCTCTTTTCTTCTGTTTTTTTTACTTTCCTTTTTAAAAAATGTAATTACTTCAGCTTTAATTTGGGAAAAAATTAGCAAATCAATATTTGCTGCTGTTTTTTCTGAAAGAACACTGGCTGCCTTCACCAATTTTTTGTTTCTTTATTTAAATTTTCCCTTACATTGAGCTTCAAATGTTTAAACACATAGATTAACAACCCAAGATATTTGTATTTTTCAGACCCATGGCCTGCAACAGCTGAGTATGACTCCATAGCTTTTACTTTCACTGGTAATCCTTACAGGTGTAACTGCAATGTGACTTCTCTCATATTCAAGAGCTACTGATAAGAGATAAGAAAGCACTAATTGTTATCATTTTTTATTTACTTCCTTGAGCATTCCAGTGTGCCAAGTGCTTTCCAAGAACAGGAAAGATGCCCATGCAGTCACACTCAAGGCATGGGAATTGAAATGCTATCTCTCAAGCAGCAAAGGGTAATAAAAACAAACACCCAGAACCACAAACAGCCCTTCACCATAGTGATCTACTTTCACTGGGCTCATGTCCTACTGCTACTTGCTTTCGGTAAATGCTGTAACAGTTGAGTGCCAATGGCAAAATATTTGTGGAAATCAAATTTCATATACTGAAAAGAAATCTGCTAGCTAGAAACTTGCTGCCCATCTTTGGAGGAGTTATTGGTTGAGTCCTGAACTTGTGCCTATACCTGTCCTTGACAGTATAGGTACTTTGGGCCAGATCCTTGAGATATTCTCTAGCTCTTACTGAAATAAAAAATCTTTGAGCTCCAAAAAGAAAAGAACAGGTGAAGCAGTTTATGACTTCTCCAGCCAAAGACAACTGATGGATTCAGTGCAGGTTTTTGAACACTGGTAATGAAGTCGCTAAGCAGGGAAAAGAAAAAGGCTAAATGGAGCATTACTAATTATCTGTGTTTTTACACCTTGAAACAGAAGCTTAGGGCTTTTAATCTACATGCTGATTTTTTAGAATCAAGAATTTTGTAGGTGTTGACAGGTGTGCTGGTAATTCAGATTGAATTTTATCTTTGTAGTCTCTGTGTTGAGAGAGGACTTTGTTTCAATAAGGACTTTGACAATGCCACCAAACACCACGGCATCACATTAAAATAACCTATTTTCTAATAAAAGAACAAACTGCATTTTGTTTGTGATGCATGTAATGATGCTACTCATTTGTTGAACCATTTAACAGGTGACCATATCAAGTCCCTTACTACATTAGAGAACAATCCCTTGTGAATTTGCAAATGCCCTCTGAAAAAGAAGATAAAAAGACGAACTGATTTAAAAAGTGGAGAGATTAAAGTTTTGCAGCATAGTACCCACCCTTTGATTTTTCTAATGGAATATATGTCCATTTCAACCCTGACTATTCTGTTATTCTGTGATATCACATATGCATGCCCAATGCAGTTTTGAATATTATTCTAAAGCTAAAAAGCATTTGCTTATTTAAAGATCCATGTGGCTTATAATGCTGCAGAACAAGTAAATCCTGCCAAGCACTCTTTGAAAATCTTATTTATTTATTGGTGGAAGTGATGGACCATGCTCATGTATCCATGACAACCCTGCAACAAGCCAGAGCAGGACCAGGTCTTTTCTTGTTCCTGCAATACAAGATCAAAAGTAAGAAGCTAAATCTTATTAAACAGCAGAAGCTTTTCACAAGATAAAAGAGAGTTTGTGGGTCCATATGATAGTTCTTCATTCTAATATACTTGTGCTATTTGAATACTTTCATTAGTTTCCTCCATTGATTGTAAATAGTGCTTCATGTGAATATATGAGGAAGGATAAAACTTTGCAGTTCATCAGTGAAGACTAAATTGTTAAAGATACCTGTCTCAAATGCTATTATTTTTTTTCTTGAAAGATGGTACAGATTCTTTTATATTTTTTGTTTTCTTGCCAAATGCTTTTATTAAGGAAGTCATATGATCCAGTGGATTAGTGCTGTAATTGCCTATTTATATTTATAAATTTGTGGATTCTCTCAGTGTATATGTGTTACCTGTGGTGTTGATATGTTAGACTGATATGATCGACATACAAATTATGTCTATGTGGTAAAATTCAGACATAAAATGAAATCAATTCTTTATAAGCCATTTATTTTCTTACCAGTAATTTTGATTGCATTATCATTGTCTTGAGAGAGGTAGTTCACTTTTAAGGTTTAGAAATGCACTTCAAAAGGTTAAATAAAAATAATTCTATGCAAGAAAATCTATACCAAAAAAAAGGAGGAAATTCTTAGATAGCAACAGGCTCCAGAAGTAAATTTATCATTCTCTAACATCTTGATAAATAACATAGCCAAATTCTAGCATGGTTTTCTCAGTATTCATAGATTTAAATTACACAAGATTTTTACTTAATACATCAGATGTCCTCCAAGTATATAGTATTTTCCAGAAACACTAGAAGTTAGGCTAAAATTCAAAGAACAAGACTGTGAACTACAGTCCACAGCATAGACTCAGACCAGCAGAGAATCTGAAACTTTTATTCAAAGAAACAAGCTGGTTTTACACAGTTCTTTAAGACAAAGTATTTCCTTATATGGCAATTCTCACCTATCACACATTGCCATGTCAGCAACACGCTTTCTTAATGTCCCTCTGTGGAGTGATCACACGCTGTTCAGATGTCTGGCAGCTTCTGGCAGGCTCCTCTCTATGGGAGTCTGCCACCTGGCATTTCTTCCCCCCATGGTCAGGCAGAGACAAGGCTTTCTGTGCTGCCATGGTGTTCTGCAGGCACATCCCACAGCCTGGAACCCAACTCTGTCCTATCTTTCCCCACACAAGACTAAAACGTTATCTATATTCTGTTCACAGCATGAAGTTTTCTTGTTTAATATTGTGTTACTTGAATCTGTCAGTTGATTCGCTAAAATTAGAGGTGATTTCCTGAAAAAATTAGTAAGCTTTAGCCGAGACCAGCTGTCACATTCCACTGTGGGTAACTTCGAGGAGTTAATTAAAAAATAGATGGTCAGCAATGAACTGAGACAAACATTGTATCTGAGAACCATTTTTTGATAACAAAAAAACAAAGGGATTTATCCTACTAAAGAGGGCTAGAAAAGACAGAACAGGAGAAAGAAAAATGGTAAAGGAAAGAGAGGGGGAGAGTGAGAGAATAAAAAGAGTCCAAACAATTTGGATTTCTTACATACAATATCAGAACTTCCCAACTTACAGATGCACACTGTATCTCTTCTCAGCAATCTTAGGTTCACTGTCATATTGAAGTATAAGGTCATTGTGGAAGTCTGCTGCACTTCTGTGTTAGGTTCACCAATTGATTTTTAGTGGTACTGATGTTACGAGCGAGGCCAGGCTTCCATCTGAAAGCCACCCGGCTTTTCGAAACAGAGTATCGACTCTCTCGTGGAAACAGCCACTCGTTNCGCAACAAACAACAACCAAAGTTTACCCATAACACTGTGAGTGTCTTTAATTCCACTAATTTGTAAAAGAAAGGGATTTTGGCTTCACACTGCAGTCCAGCATGCTGTTCAATCCTCAGAACACCACAAAACCAACAACAGCAACTGTTACTCAACACCTTCATACTCAACACTGCCTCCCTTTTTTTTTTTTTTTTTTTTTTTTTCCTCAATTTTTTGGT
>VXBI01008565.1:0-32257 GCA_013397375.1 Toxostoma redivivum
TGTTTGAAATCATCTAGGTGGTGGTACTGGCTCTGATGACTGTGGAGTTGTTTGGCATGATGGGTCTAATTGGAATAAAGCTGAGTGCAGTGCCTGTGGTTATCCTAATTGCTTCTGTTGGCATTGGTGTGGAATTCACTGTTCATGTTGCTTTGGTACGTAAAATCAAGAAGCATTTTAAAAACAAAATGTTGGCAATGTTCAGATCACAAATCCTTACAGTTTCTTATCAGTGACATGATTCTCAGAAGCAAAATGTTCACAGTTTTATGTACCTTTCTCTTTGTCTCAATGGAACAGAGCTGATCTTGATGAGATAGTTCCTAAATATTGAGTCAGTCTCCCAGGAAACAAGAGAGGATACCTGTTTGTCTGATTGTTGCAATTATACAGAGAAAACATAGATCTTAAATCACCAGTTCATACTCTCATGATCCTTGTTGCATCAGATTTATACAGCTTTTAGTTGTCTTTTACATGTAGATTCTCTATCTTGCAAAAGAGAATTCTTCAGAGGGTGTTTTTCAAAATCAGATATTGTATCATTTGGTACTTCTGGACTTCTCAAATGTGAACATGTTTGAATTAGTGTTCCAGTTGTAAAATCTGCACCTTCTTCTCAGAAGCCATTGGCTAATAATAGTGGGCATAAACATGCAGTCTGTAGGAAAATATTTTTATACTGTTTATCTAGTGGTTTAGATGATGTACAGAGTTAGGGCACATAAAGTCACTCTAACTGAAAAGAGTAATTTTGTGAAAAACCACAGTGGAAGTAGGGTAAGGTTAAAGAGGAGCAATTGGATTCCTCAAGTGATTACATCCTTTTTTCCCCTGCTGCTACAGATAGATAGAATTTTGAAGGAAAATTAGTTTGCTAGGATTTGGAATAATTTGGAAGTGTTAGAAACCAATGGTGTAGAAGAGGAAGAAAGAAATTACAGCGTCTTAGTATTGAAGATTCGAAGCAGGAAAAAATGGAATAAAAAAGGAAAAAACCAGTTGTTTCTAGATGGGAAGAAACTAATTTATTTTACAAGACTTTATGGGTCACCTGTGCCTGAAGGAAAAATGCCAAGCAAACTCACATTGACACTGGAGATAAAAACTATGGAACATATTAATAGTCAAATCAGTGTTATATAAACAAAAAAGGCAGCTCTGTAACTTTTAATGCTGAATTTAATTGAGTTTAAGAGTGATTCACAATCCTCTTGTGGGTCAGTTTTCTGCTGTTGCTTGTGAATTGTAACCTTGGTTTTTTTCTAGTTTTCTAGAGAAGAGTGACTTAAATTACTGGACTGTGAGGAAGATAGCTGCTTCAGCACGTATCTTAATAGCCAGTAGGGAATTAACCAAAGAGAACCCTTACAAATCACAGGAAGAAGATCAGCCAGGCTCTTGTTTTCTTAAACCATTAAGTCATACACAAAGTAGACAAATTCGTAACAAACACCAGCATTTACGTGTTCTTGATAGAGCTTATTCATAAGGAGTAGGGATGAAGGCAGTTTACTAGTCATATTGTTGCTCAGATAGTACTGTATTCAGCACTATTCCTAGGATAATTTTGTGTGTATATAACTGCTAGTTTTGAAGTACTAAAAGTTTCAAAAACTGTTGGGGTTTTTTTGGGTTTGTTTGGTTTTTTTTGGTTTTGTGGTTTGTTTTTTTGTTTTTTTTTTTTTGAGTGAAATGAAAATGTTAAAAAAAGTCATAGAAGCTGTGGACCCACAAAAATGAGAGGAGTAGCCCTGCAGTTTTCACACCTGAAGTGGTTTCACCACGATGTGAATTCTTTTCAGGTAGAAATAAATCTAGAGACAAAAGGCGTTGCAAGTAGGTATTGCTTCCAGAGTTATTATGGTCTGACTCTGTCATCAGTGCTTACTCTGGTTTTGTGACTTCAGCAGCTGCTCTGTGGTGTAACTGCAGGAGCAGGCCTTCTCTCAAGGGTTAGCCAGCTACAGGGATAACTTTGATAAACTACAATTTGGAGTAATTAACTGATGGAACACTGTGTATGCTAGGAGAGAAGCTGTTTGGATGGTTCTATACACCTGCCTAAGGAAATGGACTTTTTTGTTTTATAGGCGTTTTTAACTGCCATAGGAGACAGGAACCATAGGGCTGTCCTTGCATTGGAACATATGTTTGCACCAGTGTTGGATGGAGCTGTGTCCACTCTCTTTGGAGTGTTAATGCTTGCAGGATCAGAGTTTGATTTTATTGTCAGGTAAAGCATTTTTGTGTTATGATTTTCTTTCAAAAATATAAATAAGTGTGCTTTTAATTTTTATTCATTTCAGTGAATCTGTCATTTTATAACTATGCATGGTGTGTCAAGTATGCTTACATCATGGTCCTGCTTTCCCTCTGTTTTATTAACTCCTTTTTACTTGCTGGACATGGTAGTGTTTCCATTGCTGACATTAAAATCTGTTCCAGGAAAATCTGACACTTAGCATGAAGGAACACAAAAATGTTGCTCTTTAGAAAGTTTGCTAATTCTGGGTTTGAATTAGTTCAAAGCATCTTGTATTGTTCAGTATTAGCTTCATCTGACCTTTAGCCTTGAGGTCCTCCAGACTGCTTGTATGCACAAGAATTTGTATGCAAAGGACACGTGAACCTACAGTCAACTGTGCTCCAAGTGACTCTCTCAGGGCCTTCCCCTTCTATCCTTAAGTGGGTTTTACATAATGAGGAAGAGGGGCGGGGGGATGTGGGGGGAAGAAAGCCCTGTTTGGGAGCTGGGGAACCATAAATATGAGCACAGAACTTCATACTAAAATTTTGTACAGCAAAGCCTCAAGGCCCTTCTAGTAGTTTAGAACTACAAGCAGGCTGTTTCTTTTGAATATAATTAAGAATGTGAGTTTCTCAAGTATAGAGGAAAGCAAGTCTTTCTTAAGGGGAATTTGAGAAGTGCAATGAAACAGATCCTCTTCTATTCCAAACAACCTGTGGAGCTCTGCAAAATGGCTGATCTTAGAAGTAACACAGGGTCTTTGTGGTAAACTACAGCACACACACACACAAAATAATCCAAGCCCTAAAATGGAAGTGAGGTAGAACTGGGCCAAGTAAAAATGCTCTGAAAGATGACTTAACTAGGTAGACATAAGCTGGATAGATCACTAGACTTAACTGACATCCATTTGACAACAAGAACAGCAAAATGTCAGGGACAGGAACTGAGGGAATGACTGCTAAATCTCATCAGGCTTTTTTGTTTATGTATGAAAGAGATTTGAAGAAAGCAGGCAGTTTGCAGTTAGATTTCATGAAACCTGCATGAAGATTATTACTACTCGGGTATTCCATGTCCTGAAATAGAAATGTTTTTTTCCCCAAAATCACTATTTTTTACTTTATTTTATTCGTATTGAAGAAATAGAATTATTCTTTTAGGACCTGGTTTTGTAAGGGTTAGAACATTTTGACATACAGGTTACTGATAGATTTAACTAAATTTACAGGGGTACATTTTTGGTATGCTGTTTTCCTACCTACTAGATGATATTTTGGCAAACATTTTTGTGTCATAGCAAATAGAAGATTGTAGCAGCCCTTCACACCAAATTTGGATTGGATGTGCTCTCAGTTTATAAAATGAGCCTTTCAACTTTTCAGCTTATGTTATTTTACTTTTTTTGGCCATCAGTTTCTGATTTTATAGCAAATCTCACTTCAGTTTGCCATGTTTAAAAAATATAATAAAATAAACTATGGAGAGCCTCAGCACTGTTAGAGTGGGCGAAGAAGATCCTAAACTTCCGGAAAGCAACAGATTAGTCCAGCAGTGTGGAAGATTAAGTAAATTAACAGACACTGTATACATCAACTGGTCAAAGCTATAATCCTCCTGTTTATTCTAACGTTAGATGGATGAGATGCAAATGTTTTTAATGCCTGTTGTTGATCTGTGTCCCAGTTTAAAGTTCTGGTAGTTTATGTTAGTAGAGTAGATTGGCTAGCTGATTTTTGTTAATGCAGATCAGAAACTCCCAAATGTTTACAATGGCAGGATATTTATAGTTTTACAGGAGTCTGATATATTTGATCAGATGTGGAAACAGGGAGGCAGTAAAGTTTGTTGCCAGCTAGACAATGTAATCAGCAGACCTATTAGTAGCAAACTTGCCCTCTGTTTTTCTCCTTTGCCTTCTCCTCCAGGAATTTACCAAGACTGAGTCCTTGAAATCATTAGTTACAGCACAGCCATAAGTTTAGTCTGAGCCCCAGCTGTGCCAAATACCAACTACCAAGACTTTCCTTTTACTGACAGGTTTACCTTGGTATTCATGAAGGATCCCAGACCTTAGCCCTCAGTGGTGGGAAAGGACAACTACTTGTGCACTTTTCCCTTCTTCCATAGTACTTCAGCCTTTATGTTTGAATTGGCTGACGCAAAACAAGAGTATTCAGAGATGCAAAATTGTTCAACAAAAGATTAGCCTGCAATGCAGCTCTGCCATTGTGGAGCGCTCTTACTCAGTACAATGCTGAAGCTTACTATAGAATGGGCATTTTCTTTGCAGAAAGTGGGTTCCTGTGTTGTAAAGAGTTGCAATTCAAGCTATTTGGTAAAACTGGAACTCACAGAATTCTAGGCGTTAAGTTTGATTAATGAACGGCAAGGAAAATCCTTACCTGATACACTGTAGATTTAATTAGACATTCTGCTGTAAGTTGCAGAAGCATTTCACAGTGGATTAGCTGCTGGGAGAAGAGGGCTTCTTTTCCTTCTGCACTAAATTGTTTAAATTCTACACCCTTCACTTCATTTGTTTGCTTCTGCTGGGTTTTCACTAATGGGGCCCCTTTTCATTGTATTTGTGCTTTCAATCCATTCAGCCATTCCCTGCACATTCCATATTTTTGTGTTTGTGTAACACATTCATAAATAACATTACATGCTTCCAGATTCTGGGAAATTAACAAATGTAATTTTTTTTCTTTCCTTTCTCAACTAACACTTTGTGGAATGTAGCTTCTCTAATTCAAAAGGTAAAAACCCCTAAATCTTACATGAAAAGTGATATAATTGTTTCCTTTTATGTTAGTAATATGTTAGAGTTAATTTAGTATCTGTATTATTTTAACATATGTCGGAGTAATTTGTAATCCCTTGTTTCTAATGGTGGCTATTCTCTCTCCCAAACCATTTAAACTGTATTTCAGGTATTTCTTTGCTGTTTTGGCAATCCTAACCATTCTGGGAGTTCTCAATGGATTGGTGCTGCTTCCTGTTCTTCTCTCATTCTTTGGACCATACCCCGAGGTCAGTAAAATTAATTGTGAGCAGACAAAATAATACTATGTCTGCACTGCTGTCCCCCTCAATCACCCTGTTTTTAGAAAGCATTTTTAAAATTTTCTTGGATTAAGTTTCTTGCTCTCAGGCTTTTAATAATTTTTTATTAAAAGTGCTGTTCATTACATAGTCAATACTGCTCTTTTTTTAAAGGTTTTTTTAATAAGTCTTGTTTTAGAGGTCGCAATAAGCAAACCTGATAGTGTTATTTATACTGCTAGCATAATGTGATACACAAGCAAGTTTGTAAAATAAGGATTTCCCTCAATATTTTGCAGAAGATAGTTTTATACACATACCTTCTACTTTCCTATCTCACTGGCTCTGTTGCATTCCTCAAAGTGTTTAACTGAGCAGACCACCAGGAAGGCCTGTGTGGACCAACACACGCAGTGGTGGTCCACAGACCACACCTTGATTGGTCTGCCAGAAGGTCCCCACTATCCAGCCACCTCTCCCTGTGGCATTCTCCTGCATTTTTGTAGTAGCATTTTTGATGCGGGGAAGGCTTTCCTTAGATGTTGATGACTTTACAGTACAAAGTACAAGTGGAGACTCCAGGATTCACAGATACCAACTTTATATTCGGTTGTTGATCATTTATTACCTACTCTGTAGTTAATACAATTACTGTGTTACATGGGATTATCTTTATCATGTGTCAGTACAGTCAGTTTGCTGTGTTTCACATGTCTATATATATATGTGTGCACAAGAATAAAACACAAGGTATGTAAACAGCACTGGTACATTTCAAAAGTGTTTGCATTCTTTTCATATTAGTGAAACAGTTTTGACAACAATGTGTAATCTCTTAATTCCTAACAGTATGCATGACCTATCTCTTACTTAAACAATGTGTATGTGTGTGTTATTACCATATATATTGTTGTGATGTGTGTACCCATCTCTCTTTGCAAATAGACACCGAGTAACCCTGTGCCAACCCATTGAGGTGATTTTATGAAATCACTGCTAATGGTTGCTGAATGGGTAGGGGGTCCCACATATTACTTTTATTTTTATATTTACAAGTGCAAGTGCATGCACATACACACATACATGCTTCTCCTGAGACAATGATACCCAGAAGAATCTGGGTAGTCTTGTTTAGAGCATATCTGCAGATGGAGGTCATGTCTTTTACACTTAATTTTTTTCAGTTCAGTATCTCTGTTCATCAGAAAATGGTTGCTAAGGTTGTTGGCATGGCAGGGTGTATTTAGCAGAATATCATTTGTGTCAAGCACTAGTGATTAAAAGGGTAAAGCTAGCTAAATGTAACCGAAATTGTTGCTGTCATCAGGTTTCTCTGGCCAATGGACAGGACAGATTGCCCACACCATCTCCTGAGCCACCCCCCGGCACTGTGAGGTTTGCACTGCCACCTGGTCACACAAATAATATGTCAGATTCCTCTGATTCTGAGTACAGCTCTCAAACCACAGTGTCTGGCATCAGTGAAGAGCTGCATCAGTACGAGGCCACGCAAGGCCCTGGGGCACCAGTCCATCAAGTAATAGTGGAAGCAACTGAGAATCCTCTGTTTGCAAGATCCACTGTAAGTAGCTTTTGTGTGGACTAGCAGGAAGGCAAGAACAGGTTTCTTGGTGTGTTTTTGGTTTGGTTTGGTTTTGGGGTCTTTTGTTTGTTTTTTGTTTGGTTTTCTTTTGGGGTTTTTTTGGTTTGGTTTGGTTTGGTGGGGGTTTTTTTGGTTTTTGGTTGTTTTTTTTTTTAATCTATTTATTTTCATGGAAAACTCTTTCTGACTGATAGTGGTTTGTGACTTTGTGCTAAAACCTGTTAGCCAGGAGGGAAGGTTTCCTCATTCTCTCCTTTAGAATTAAGTTGGGGGTGAAGTGGTGGTACAGAAGCAGAGGCCTTTGGCATGGGTAATTGCTATTACATCCTATTGGCACCAGCCACAAGAGAGAGCTCTCAGTCTGCTGGATGACTGTTCTCAGAGAGAGAAGGAGGAGAGATTATAAGATCCCGACCTCTTTCCTACTCCTGATAGGTCCTTGTGGATTGCTGTCATATACCTCTCTGTGACAGCACATTTTGGTGACAAAGATTAGAGACAGAAGAAAGCAGTTTAGGCGTTGTATCAAATCTTGGGCCTTGTTGCATCTTGCTACTGGATTGGCATAATTGCAATTTCAAAGGAAAGTGAAAAAGCTCTGTCTCCTACCCCTGCTGATGTTGCATGCTGAGCTGCAATGCGGATCTGGTTTTGTTCAGCAGAGGCCTAGAAATAGGTACAAGCACAGCCACATTTGAAGTTGGTCACGGTTTATTGACTGATGTAGCTGCTGTGCTTCACGCTCTTTAGGGAAATCAGAAAACAGATTCCTACAGTCTATACAAACTACCCTACTAACATCCTGTGTATGTTCCCTGCATGGAATAGCCTTTTCCAAATGCTTGCAATTCTGCTTGTTAAGATCAAGTGCTTGTCACCCATTCCCCTGAAAAGATGGACCAGCATGTCAGAAGCTTACAATAATGTTTTCAGCTGTCATCCTGGGTTTTTCTGAAGATACGCTTTCCAGGTTTTAATAACTTAGACAAAAACCACGGAAAAATCAATTATCAGATTCCACAACATCCCCTTTGTAAAATCAGAACATTATTATAACTATTCTCAGCATAAAAAACAAGTAAGCGTAGTATTTGTTTGCTTTGCTTTGTCAGAGGCATAACATTGCGTGTCTCTCTCAGGTGGTTCAGCCAGAAGCAAGGCATCAGCCGAGTCCTAGGCTGCAGCCGAATCCTGATCCCAGCACGCAGCAGCCCTGGCATCAGGGCAGACAGCCCAAAAGGGCAGCAAGGGAAGGGCCACGACCACCTCCTTACCGCCCTCGCAGGGACGCTTTTGAGATTTCTACCGAAGGGCACTCGGGACCCAGCAGCAGGGAGCACCTGGGCCACAAGGCCCGCTCCCACAGCAGGAGGAGCCCGGCATTCGGGGCGGCGGGTGCCACGGGAGCGGCCTACTGCCAGCCCATCACTACCGTGACTGCCTTGGCCTCCGTCACCGTGGCTGTGCACCCTGCCCTGCACGGCCACAGCTCCCGCGGAGCCAGCTGCCCAGCCTACGACGGACACCAGGAAGCTGGCCATGCGCCATTTGAGGACCCCCATGTGCCTTTCAATGTGCGGTGTGAAAGAAGAAATTCCAAAGTAGAAGTTATAGAACTGCAAGATGTTGAATGTGAGGAAAGGATACCTGGCAACAGCTCACAATAAGGTACGTCCGCCCTGTATAACTGTGAGCTTTGGCTTGTGTCAGGCAATGGTGTGATCAAAAGAAAGAGGAAAAATAAAGTTTCTCAGAGGTACCTTTTCCTAGATCACAGTACTTACAGGTCACACTGGTCACCTTAAATCTGCTAACTATGAATATCGTACATTTTGCACTAGACATGAGGTTGGCTAAGATAGTGCTCTCCAACACTGGGAAGTCATAGTGCATTCAGATATGAGCTACTTCAAAGAGCCTTGCAAAATGGGTAAGCACATCATGCAATGCCAGTTTACCAAATGAGGAAAATAATGCCGAGATGTTGTATGAACATCTTCAGAGCTGTGTGGCTGCACTTAACATTGTGTAAGTCCTGTCTTCTGATCCCTGAATCATGCATGCCCTGAAACATTACATAAAATGAGTGTAAAATTGCCAGAGACTTTAGGATTGTCATCTCTTGAATAAAATAGTTTGTGAAAGAATTTAAAGTCCGTAATGAGGACTGAATCCCTCTGGAAGATGAGCCAAGTGAAAAGTGGGAAATCCTACCATGCCAAGTGCTCTGCTGTTCATCCAGGTGTCCTCTGCTCTTTGGAGGGGCCTTCAGAGACTTGCCCAGTGACCTCATACACTGGAGGTATCTGAGCCAACCTCTGCCTTGCTAGGGGCAGCTGCAGTGGCTATTGCAGGTTTGCACAGGATAGAGCTGCCCATTGAGTTCTTACACTGAAACTTCTTGGGGCTCTTACCTGAAAAACCATTTCTTACTATTTGTACAATGTTCTTCTCTTGCAGGGGAAAAAGAAGGTTTTAGAATAGTTCCTTATCTGTGGATTCCTGTTTTTCTCTTTGCTTGTCTGAGCTTTTCAGTGACAGACACCAGTTTGAGCAGAGCAAGTAATTTTATTTTGATTCTAGAATATTTTGCATGTACGCATGCATGCATGTGTATGCACACACGCAGAGTATTGATGGAAATTTTTATGATAATTCAAAATGAAACCACTTTCTGAATTATAAAATGTCTCTCCAAACATCCCAAAGCATAAATAGACCTGAATGCCTTTAGCCTTGCAGTCAAGAAATATGACAAATAATAATATCCACAGAACAAGGAAATACTTGGGCTTAGCTTTTTCAAGATGAAGTGCATGGTAATATGAGACTCTTTATTAAGCTCATTATTCAATGCAGCATACTTCTCCTTCAATTGTTCATTGGTTTTGACTGAATTTGTCACAGGTATCTAAAACTGAGAACTTAGAAATTAAAGCAGCTATATTTTTTTTAATCAGCATCAGTATATTTCTTCACCAGGAAATTAATGACTGAGATGAAAGCAGAGCCAGCATTTCCTGACTGCTAACTCTAACCACAAGAATCATGAAATGAGTTGGCTTAGTTTGATTTGTTTGTTTATATTGAATGTTAGTGAATGTTTGCTTTTTTTTCCTCTCCTTATTTTTACAGGGTAATAACTGAAGCAAAGAAGAGGCCAAAGATGGAAAACTGTATTCCAGAACTGCTCGAAGAGAACTGCTTAAAGTTGTAGAAAAGGACATGCTGCATCGGGACAACAGTTCACTGTTACTGTAACCTATTGTATTATTTTGTTAAATATTTCTTTTAAGTATTTAAAAGATGTACACTTATGTAATATACAAAAGAACGATGTAAAGTAGTGTAATCTGGAGTAATTTGCCTTTGGGCAATAGAATGGGGACAATACTGTGTGCTCTTTGTACTTTTTGTACATTGATATCTGTGCCACAACTAAGCTTAATCTAGTTCTAAATTTCAGCATAAGTTGCTGCTGCTTAAATATTTTATAATTTACTTGTATAATTCTATGCAAATATTGCTTATGTAATAGGATTTTTAAAAGGTACATGTCTGTTTAAAATATTTTAAATTTGCATATCACAAACTGTGGTAGTATGAAATGTTACTGTTAACTTTCAAACACGCTATGCGTGGTAATTTTTAAAATAAGCAAATATGAAGAAAAGCAAGTTTATCTGGGAGGCTTAAATAGACTTGGGTATGTGCAGGTTTTGTTTTGCTGTATGTGTCCCAGCGTGCATCTGAACATATGCATGCTTTTGTGTGTATGTTCTTGGTGTACTGTAGTTTCTCTTTTACTGTATGTTAACACATGGTGGGCTTACAAACCCACCAATGCTGATGTGAGTCTGGCTTTCCCTGTTAGTAGGCACTAGTGAAAACTCTGTTGTTTACCAATATATACAACTGCCATATATATAGACTGCCATCATCAAAGGCCCAACTAAAATACTAGAAAAGACAGGGAGTTGAGGTTTGGAACTACATTTCAGTTCCCAAACCCTTAATGTCTTGGTTCACATGACTTTGGTCAAGTCACTTAACTGCCCCATGCCTCAATTTCTCATTCTGTAAAATGGTTATAATTACACTTACCTACCTCCCAGGAATGTTGTGAGGCTTAATTACTGTTCATGTAGTACTTCGATTTTTTTTCCTCACAAAATGTGCCAGGTAAGTGCAAGCACTATAACCATTATTTTTTCACTTCCAAAGGTGCTGGATATTGAGAGGTGCTGGTGGTTATAGAAATACAATGAGCATCTGCCCGATTTTGGTACTGTTAATTGTGATTGGCATTAAAGCTGGATAATGAATTGTTTGATGGTGAACCACAGCTTAGCTGAGTCATTACACCATTGAAAGCAGTATCTTTGGTCACCTTATTTTCATGGCAGGAAGGAGTTAATAATAAGTGACAAAAATCAAATGGAAGGATTGAAAAAAAGGTATTTTCACTTCTTAAATATAAATGGCTTTCTGGTGGGCCAGGACGGTAATGACATGTAAGGCCTGGGTAGTTCTTTTCTCTATTGTTTGTGTTTTCCCATGCTGCATTGGCACTTTTAATTATAACAGCTAAACTGGGATCTCTTTGCGAAACTAATTTAGCTTTTTGTACTATTATTTTTAAACTAAAAGGGGATTGCTGCAGGTGAAGGGTCTGGAAAAACACTACTATCTGTATTCCAGTTGGAAATATACTCTAGGAACAAAGAACCTTAATTTAAAATAATGCAACACAAGTTTTCAATATCTCTGTCTTCTTTTTTTATCTTTTTTTTCTGCCCTTCACCAAGCTGTTTTTTAGAGCAGGTAGATGTTCAGTTTTGTATTCAGAGCCAAACACAACCAATATTCACTTTCTAAACACAGCAGTGGTGGGGCTTTTCTTTATTTATACCTGAACAGCAGTGGCCAATTCTTTGATGGGAAAGTGTTTTTCTCCAGTGGCTTCAGGGAGTCTATCTTTGCCCACAGACCTTGCCAGCAAAACAAATGGGGATAATAAGAATGCACAAATTTCCATGCCTTTTTTGCTCACTTGAAAACACTTTGATATGAGGCACTTGTTTACAGATCTCCAATGTGAACGCTTGAAGAGCAGGTGGCGAGAGCCTGGTGTCATTCTGGTGATACATAAGCTACTGTTTCAGTGCAGCCAAGGGTTAATGTCATAACTGCCTACTGGTCCAGTTCACTGTCTAACATGAAAACTCTTGATGACAAAAAGATGAGGGGCCCCAATTTAGCACTAGCAGCATAGTGACCTCAGATCATAAAAACTTTGCAACAAAACTGTATGATACTAATTGGAAGCTGCCTTCAACCACCACGCTTATGTGTCAGTGGTTGGCAAGGCTCCCACTGACACCACTCTGTGCCGCAGGCTGCCTTGCTTCCTGCTCTTCTTTCAGGGGGAAGGGGCCCAGGGCAAGCTGCAGTGTCTCCCACCTGCCCCTGCCCAGGTCTTCCTGCGTGCTTGTGTGTGGGTGAGCTGTCTGCTGCTTCGTGCACAATGTAGACCTTCTTCTTCGATAGTCACATTGGCAAGGGGAGAATTCAGTGGCTGGCAACATTTATTTTGTTTTGGTTTTGTTTCTTAACTTTTTTAATCATGGGTGATATTTATATTTTTGTATCATAAGAATGTTTTTCTTACAGTATTTGTCATGCCAGTTTATAACAAACAAAATGCAGGGATTTTATTTCTGTTGGAAACACTATTACAGTTATGTTTTTACTGTTTAATGGATTTTTATTTGTATAGAGTGCTTACTAATGTTAAATAGGAAAGAGTATATAACATTTACATTATGGACTTGTTGTAGCTTTTAGTGTAAGGAGTTAAAAGGAAAAAAAATATTCAAACTGGGTCTCATTGCCTGCCTGTTTGGTAGGAGTGGGTTTGTGTCATTTCAGTTACAAAGATAAAATTATGCCATATAATTTATTTATATGAAAATTTATTTTTGTAGTGTACATAGTAGTCATCAAGTCTTTCGACAGAACTATATTTTTAAAGAGTTTATATGTAATGATGATACCATTATGTTTTGGAACACTGCTGAGATACAATTACAGTGCACACTTTTCCTTGTAAACCCCCTGGAGAAAAGAAAGTGTTTAACAGTGTTAAGAGAGAAAAGAGAGTGCGAATATTCATACAATTCTGAACTGTGTTTTAGTTGCCATTTGTGATCTAGTGTGGTTCTCATTTTAAGCTTTGAATGGAAATTGTACAAACTCTCAAAATATTAATGTTCAAACACTGATAGAAATTCTAACATGAATAAAAGAAATACTATGACTTACTGGTTATGGATTTGATGGTTTATGGAATGCTTCTTTATTAGCTGCTGGTTATCTCTGTAGGTGCAACCATGCAATCATTCTGATTTGGAGCATGAATCTGAGATCTTTCAGTATTTGGGATGTATGGGATACTCAGATTTGCCCATTTTGGAGCAGGAGCAATTTGTTACCCTGTCTAAAGGGTAGCATGCTGGTCCTTATCTGTAGGTTCTGTTACCTTTGCTGCAGGTTGGGGAATAGGTTTAGGACTTGGCTATACATGTCATTCTCACTCTGAATGAAACAGTTTGTGTAGACTTCAAACTGTTGCCTGAAGCACTTTATATAAAGGTTGTTTCTTCTTAGGTGTGGGAGGAAATTCTTTTGTCTTTTTCCCATCTCTGTGTTTGCTCCCTAAATTGGATAACAGAATCAGTCTGGTATTTCCACTTTGTGGACGAAAAAATTGTGTTCTGAGTTCTGAAAACTACAGCCCTCCATAAGAAGGGAGATTCTTGACAAAATTCGCTCTGGGAAGCATGCTGCTGCTTGCCAGCCAGGGTGCAGGTCTCTGTGCCCTGCATGAGCCCCACTTGGCAGGGAGGAGAAGCTACAGTGGGCAGCAGAGAACAGTGGAAGCAGCAACATCTGTCTGAAGTCATTTGCATCAAAATCCGCAGCATGTTTTCTCCTGTGCAGATACTCTGCTGAGCATCCTTCAAAGTGTCACAGAGCCAGCAGTCCTTTCCTTTATCCTATTACCCCTAGATGATTTTTTTACATGAGTCTTCTAAACTTCTCATAAGGAAAAAGCCCAAGCATGTGTTGAGATAATTTATAATTCAGCCTTTACTTTCCATGGTCATGAGGAAATATAAATACAATTTTCTCTTTTATGTTTTCTAGAAGTTTAACCACAAAAGAGAAAAGCAGAGTTGAAGGACTTGAACTGCAAAACTTCTACACATATGTTTTTGCTACTCAAAATACTCTCCTTCACACCCTCAGGATTAGCAAGCCTGAGTTAGGTTGCAGATTTGGCTTTTGTGAATACAGCCCATGAGAACAGTGCTCACTTAGGCCTTACTTTAGCTCAATTCACTTACTTCATCTTTTATGTCCCAGCCATCCATGGGAGCAGCTCCATTCACACAGCTGGAAACCATGTAAATAAATCAATATATTCTGTCCGTCAGAACACAGGATTTTTTTTCTTTAACTATTCTGTTTTGCATCAATAGCTATTTACATGGTATTACTTGTCATGTTTAGGTTTCTTATCATTTTGCTGCCAGTCTTATTAACCCTAGGTATGAACTTGATCTGATTTTTGCCAGAGATTTGCCATATTTATTCAGGCCTTAGGTAAACATATGGCCAAATTTTTGTTGGCATAATGCATGTATTTAACAGCTTCAGGAATGCTGCATGCTGCTAAACTGCAGCAGCACTGATGTATGAACAGGTGTTTCATTTTTGTTAACTTTTCCTCCCAATGAGCATTTGAGACACTCTCTGTTTATATCTGAATATACCATTGCCAGATTGTAATTATTTTTAATGCCTGCTTCAAGCAATGAGAACAATTACTACTTTCCAACTCCATTTAATCATTCTTGTCTTTTTTATTGCAAACATGTTGAATCTTATTGCTAGAACAGGGTGCGTGCCAGGAAACTGCACTACCTAGGTTGAAAGGCTTGAAAAATACGCACCCAGTTTAACTTTCCCCAGTTAATTTCAGCTAGTTAAGCACAAAAATGAAGCAGTACTCTGCTCTGACAAAAAAAAAAATATTAATGTATATACTGGCATATTTGATACTGCAGAAATAATTTTGCCCCTACAAACACTATGTAGGCAAAAGAAATCTCTGGCTCAGATACTTGGTTGTTTGCAGTGTCATCAAGGCCACTTGCCACCCTACCACAGTTTTCCTTATGAACATTTCTATGCTCATTTTAACAGCTGTAACTGGCTGTGCCACTAGTGTTTCAGGTGCCACAGCAGCTATACCTGCTTGCCATTGGTGCAAGGTAAGGATGCAATGGAGAAGATTGTATTTAGGGTTAATGATGTACAGAGCACAAGGCAGCTTGTGTTTTAGTCCGTTTTGCTAATCCAAGCATTCTCACAGGCTCTTCTCCAGGCTTAACTCAAGCTGCCAGTTAAGAGTTGCTGGATCTGTGAGTCACCTAGGTGAATTAGGATGTCACATGTGCACACTGAATACAAACTTTTGAAAAATGGAGCACAAAATATGTGGGTTTTCTGTATGGTCTTTCCATCCCTTGAACTCAAATCTTTGCAGTGGATCCAACTTTGCAGGTTCCAAAGCCTCATGAAACCTGCAGGGAAGCAAGGCCATAAGCCACAGAAGCTGAGAAGCGGGGAGATTGGAAGCTGGAGGTTGGAAATTAGTTCCCAGGCAAGGAAGGTCACTGCCTGTGAGGGTTAAGGAGGGGCTAGACTTCACTTTCCAGTGTGTGAATGAGGTGGATTTCCCCATATGTTCAGGGAGGAAAGACAACTGAAATATTTGAAAAGTGATTTATGGCAGAAATGAGAGATTCTGGGTGCTCTGAATGAGGGAGATCTCCAGCATTTGATTTAGGAGACCCCAAACGATATTATAAATTTATTTCAATGCCTAGGTAAAACTGATTTTACTCCTCCAGGTTGAGTCAACGTTAGCTCCTGTGGATTTTTTCATCTGAAGTTTGTCTTGGGGAAAAGATTAGTAGGAAGGAATGTCTGCCTAGCCCTTTGAAAGAGAGAAGGGAAAGGCATTTAACAGGAATTACTTGGTAACTAAGAGGAATAACATTATTGTGCTTCTTTTTTTCCAGATTTTGTAACTTCGATGAAGGGAAATCTTTGCTCTTTCTCTACTTGATGACAGATGTTGTGTCTTGTCTGGAAGACAAGAGGTTGCATCTCTATGGTCTGTCAGATCTTAGCAGGGTGTGCAAGTGGGGAGCTTCCTTTAGGAGAGCCTGCCATCATACAGTGCTGCTCCTGCACTAAGCTGGCCTTGCTGACAGGATGTATGACTGAAAGTCACCAAACATGGGTGACAAATAGCCCTTGAGAAGTCTAAATTTAAACTAATAATCTTGAACTTAAAATGCCAATTGACTGTTTCCTAGTTACCAAACATGAACTAGTTACCAAATTATGAACCAACTATAATTAGAGTTTACCTGAGGCAAACAGGTTATTACTTCTCATTAAACAAAGAACCAGATTTTTTTCACCAATTAAAACTAATAAGGTAAAATATTTGACTGCCTTATTTCAGTATAATATTGAGGGCAAATAGGAAATTCACAACTTTTTTTAGTTATCCCAGATAACTAGTATTTGTAGTAAAAGAATTCAAACCCTCTTTCAGGATTACACAACCATTTTAAGTAGGCTATTTTAACTTGAGAGTATTTAATTTAGTACCCAATATAATATGCTTCTGTACCATCTTGCAACATTTTAGAAGACTAACAAGTAAAACTTTAAATGAATGTAAGGGCAGGTATCACATTTGGGTAGGTACTGTATCATACACCTTGGTGTAGCACATCTGTTTGGTGGCCTCTCACTAGTGAGGTTCCCCAGGGATCAGTGTTGGGGCCAGCCCTGTTTAACACCTTTATTAATGAACTGGATGAGGGGATCAAGTGCCCCCTGAGTCAGTTCCCAGATGACAACAAGTTGGGTAGGTGTGTCAATCTGCTGGTGGGTTAGAAGGCTCTGCAAAGGGATCTGAACAGGCTAAAGCCAATTGCATGAGGTTGAACACAGCAAAGTGCTGGGTCCTGCACTTCATCCTCAACTCCATGCAGTTCTGGAAAGCTGCCCAGTGGAAAAGGACCTGGGGGTATTGAACATGATCCAGCAATGTACCTAGGTGGCCAAGAAGGCCAGTGGCATCCTGACCTGTACCAGCAATAGTGTGGCCAGCTGGACCAGGGCAGGACTGTCCTCCTGTACTCAGCACTGGCAAGACTTTGCCTCAAGTGCTGTGGTCAGTTCTGTGCCCATCACTGTAAGAAGGACTTTGAGTGTATCCAGAGAAGGGCAACAGAGCTGGTGAAGGGTCTGGAGCACAAGTCTTGTGAGAAGAGGCTGAGGGAGTTGGGGCTCTTAGCCTGGAGTAAAAGAGGCTCAAGAAGAGATCTTGTTGCTCTCCACAACAGCCTGAAAGGATGGTGGATGGGATTCGGCCTCTTCTCCCAGGCAGAAAGTGACAGGACAAGAGAAAACAGCCTCACACTGTGAAAGGGCAGGTTCAGGTTGTACATCAGGAAAAATTTCTTCATGGTTGCTAAACCTTGGAATGAACTGCCCAGGAAGGTGGTGGCATCAGTCTCTAGAGGTGCACAATAAATGACTGGACGTGGCGTTTGGTGCTATGATCTAGCTGACAATGTTAATCAGTCAAAGGTTGGACTCAGTGATCTCAGAGTCTCTTTCAACCAAGATGATTTGATGATTCTGTGACTCTTTGTTCAGCTCCCCAGTGTCCCCTACCACCACCAATTCTCTGCAGGATGTCCACAGCACAATTTGCTGTGACCAAACCTCACAGGAAAGCTCTTTTCCTCTGTGCTCACCAGAGCTCCTCACCTTCCTCTGACACAAGTCAGCCAAGATGAGCAGAGGAATAGAGGGCAGCTGCTGGGTTTGGTGTCAGGAGTTGCTGCCCAGCACAAAGGAAGGCCCAGCTCCCTATGCCAAGGCCAGAGGTGATTCCAGATGGCCCCAGGCACGCAGGTGGGAGAAGTAGAACATGGTGAGGCTCTGAAGGCAGGCAGAAAGCTGTGAGGGCAGGCCAGGCACCACTGGGGCTGCACAGAGGGACAGAGATCTGTCCCGGGGGGAGCTTGGCTGCAAGGAATGGGATATTTCTGAAGATCTCACAATATAGAAGGTTCAGACCTGACATCCAAAAGAATTTCTTTCCTTAAATGGGTAGCCAAACAATGGCACAGGATTCCTAGAGAGGTTATCAATGCCCCGTGCCTGTCAGTGATTTAAAAAGAGGCCCTTAATGATAGGATTTAACTTTTCTGGACAGCCCTGGTCCATCGGGACTAGATGATCATTGTAGGTCCCTGCCAACTGAAAACAGTCTATACTATTCTATTCTGTTCTATGCTGTGTCATGCTATGCTATTCTGAACATTTGAACATTTCATTATTTAAGTATACATGGAGCATGGGAATTCCTGAAAAACCAGATGGGAATAGGGCATTTAAGATCTTCAAGAAAATACTGGTTTTAAATTGTCATCAGTGGAATTTCTCATAGGTAAACCTCAAATCTAACTCTGTATTAATCTTTAATGGTTTGGTCCAGTGTTCAGTGAAAAGTGTGATGCTGGTTAGGCTGTTCATGCCCTTCCTTTAATCCACAGTATATAACTTGGACACTATGGGTCACCCCTATGGAGATGTCCTCTGCTGTTGTTGAGGTACAGAGATTTCTGACTGCTGAGGCTTCAGCTCGTTCTTGAGCTAGTTGCGTGTAGCTGAGAATGAAGTAAAAAAACATGCAGATTTTTTTTCCTTTAGACTGTAATTGTAATTTAGTCAGTGGTACTCTGGGGCTTCAGGAAGGGATTCACATAGTTCAGGAGACTTTTTGAGCTGCATCTGAAGTAGAAAGTTGCAAAACGAGAAACAAAAAGCAGCTGATTTTTTTGGTGGAAGGGACATGTCTCACACTCACCTGAGACGTGCAGAAGAGCTATGCTGGGATAGCCTTGTGAACCATAAACCTAGGCCTCCAGGCCACTGCCATTACAACCAGTCTTTCTGTTATTATTGTTGTATTTTATAATTGTGCTCTGGTTTTGCCACTCTGTATTAATTTATCACCTTTGAATCTTCCTTCTATTTAAATCTTAGAAAACCTTTTAAGCCAAGGAAATTACTCCACCCTTTCCTCTGTGGAACTGGATCCATGTAGGGCAATAGTTGAAGTGGGGTTCCTTTTAAGTTAAATATTATTTTACTCACAACACCTCTTCTTCTCTTTGGGCTTCCTCTTCCTTGCTTTCCCCCTTGTACATCCTTACAAGTGTGTCAGCGTGGCATCCAGAATGGCTCATGGTTAGCTAGGGAATGGAGCTCTGCCCACAGATACCTGAGATGCAGTTTGGATTGTTTAAAAAAGCCTATGAAAGGAGCTAGTGCAGAAATACAAGATCTCTTGTGCATCAGTAAGATATTACAGTTTTGGTTTGGGGTTGGGCAGGCCTGAGGAATCCCAAAAAATAATTCTCTGTAAGAAGCCTTCGGAGCATAACTCCTGGGAAATTATTACCTTCATTTCTTCTCTTTTGTCTACTTTCTGTTTTGCGTATATTTTACAAATTATTTTACGATTCAGGTTTTGCATTAATCTAATGGAGAATTTACATTTTTGAAAGCTGTTTTTGGACATGCTTACCAGGAAAATTACTAATACAGAAAACTCAAGATTCTAACAAAAAGTGACATGGACTCTGATCCTTTGAATAATTAAATCCTTTGTTTCACAATCAAGGTAAATAACTAGGACTATTCAAACTAGAAAAAATAAAACAGAAATCGGATGTGAGTGCTGTAATTGATAAAAATGCATAAGAAATAAGAAAGTTTGAGTTTTACTGGTAATGAGACTTGTTTCAGCTTGGCAACATGGAACTTGGATATTCTGTGTGCAGTAGTACACACAGACGCAGTGGTGATAGTTTGTTTGCCTTGGTAGATGCAGGATGAAGGGATGCTGAAACACAAAGGAGCAAATAGGCTTCTGAGCTGTACAGTAGAAAGTAAAGGAAGCAGCAGAAAGAGAAATAGAGAGAACTACACCTGAGCCCATGTCGGAGGACTCACAAAAATGTCTTTAAAAGGTGCATTTGAAGTTTTTGTAAAATGACATGGGGTGTCATTCTGATGGATAAGGGAGGTTTAGCTGTGCCTGCATGCTGAGCATAAGAGCCCAGTGTTCCTACTCAGAGGTGAGGTGATAACTTGCTTTGGGGGATATTTTTTTATAATGTTGTTGCTGGCATTTTCAGTGTTTTTCTATGCAATATGTGTGTGTCTATGTGTGTGAGTGTGTATGATGGGAAACACGCGAGTGTGTAGTAAGAACTGTGGTTTCAGTGTATGGAATTTGCTACTGGCAAGTTATTTTAGCATTGAGTCCAAGATAAATACCAGGTAGGCTTATGTTTTTGCATGTGCTTTTTTGTCCTGAAATGTATTAAAATTCTTCTAAAATGCTGGAAGTTGCACCTTGGATTTCACAATTTCCTTGGGGCTGACATCCCAGTGCATATTGCTTCATTTTCTGATTCTGCTTTAATTTCTGTTGTTTAGCAAAAGGGAACCTTAGAAGAAGAAGCTCCAGACAAGTGTTTATCTTTGGTCTGGGGGCTCGCTTCCCTGACTTTCCCTAAAGAGTTTTCTTCTGAACTGTTCTAAACACCATGGGAGTCTCTAGACCTCTTTTCCACACTCCTGTTGTTTTGATTTATTTCTTTGGGGTACAAATAGGATTAAGCAGAATAGAAGGGTACTGACTTACTGGAAGTGGTCTTGTTAGCTTCTCTAATGTACATGTAATAGAAGAAAAAGGGTTTGAAGACACACCATTGTATCATTTAAAATTATTTTCTCTCAGAGTACTTTCAGGTCTTCTTCGCATGGATGCTTGGAATAACACTTAATTTTTTCCCATTGAAATTGTGTGTCAGACCCAGAAGTGGGCTGTGACCCAGCTCATGCTTTTTTCCAGTTCCAGAGAACACACATGCTCTTAATAAGCACCATATTATTTCTCACATGCCATCTGACAGACTAAGTATGTGAAAAAGCAAAGGCTTTGGAAGCCCTCATGAAGAAACACTGCAGTAGGACTGCTGAGGAAGCCATTGCTTATGGGTCAGCTGGGAGTCTGGTTGTTGTGCTGCCTTTTCCTGGGGTTTTTAGGTTTTTCTGTGGGAATTTGTGATACATACATGTTGGTGGGTGTTTTTCAGTCCCTGAACTCTGGTGACAGAGTTATAGAATCATTAAGGTTGGAAAAGACCTCTATGATAATCCAACCAGTAACCCAGGTCCAACCAGTAACCCAGCACTACCATGTTCACCACCATGTCCTCTAGTGCTACTTCTACACACGCTTTTTGAACACTTCCAGGAGTGGTGATGCCACTACCAATAGGGCAGCCTATTCCAATGCCTGACAACTTTGACAATGAAGAAATTTTTCCTAAAATGCAGTCTAAAAGTCCACTGGTACAACTTGAGGCATTTTTCTCTTGTCTCATCTTCTGTTACCTGGGAGAGCAGATCGCCCCCCTATTTTGCTACAACCTTTCAGGTAGTTATAAGGGAGCAGTGAGGTCTCCCTTTGCCTTCCTTTACTCCAGGCTAAATAACCCCAGCTCCCTCAGCTGCAACCCATAGGACCTGTGCTCCAGACCCTTCACCAGCTCCACTGCCCTTCTCTGGGCTTGCTCCAGGACCTCAATCTTGTTGAATCAAGAGGCCCAGAACTGAATGCAGCATCCAAGGTGTGGCCTCACCAGTGCTGAGTACAGAGGGACTGCCCTGTTCCAACTGGTCACACTATTGCTGATACAGGCCAGGGTGCCATTGGCATTCTTGGCCACACACTGGCTCATGCTCAGCACCCCCAGGCCCTTTTCCTGGGGTAACTTTCCAGACACTCTTCCCCCAGCCTGTAGTCCTACATGGGGTTGTTTTGACCAGAGTGCAGGACCTAGCACTTCTCCATGAATCATGTACCACTGGCCTCAGCCCACTGATCCATCTTGTCTAGATCCCTCTGCAGAGCCTTCCTACCTTCTTGCAGATCAACACTCCCACCCAGCTTGGTGTCCTCTGGGAACTGACTGTGGGGCACTTTATGTCCTCATCCAAATAATTGATAAAGATGTTAAATAGGACTTGGACCTCACACTGAGCCCTGGGAAGCCCCACTAGAAGCTGGACATCAACTGGATGTAATTCCAGTAACCACAAATATTTGGGCCCAGTCATCCAGCCAGTTCTGACTCCAGCCAAGGATACTCTCACTCAGGCTGAGTAATCAGCTTTTCCAGGAGAATGCTGTGGAAAATGGTGTCAAAGGCTTTATTAAAGTCCATGTAGACAACATCTACAGACTTTCCCTCTTCCATTAAGTTGGTCACCTGGTCATAGAAAGCGATCAGGTTGGTCAAGCAGGACCTGCCTTTCCTAGACTCATGCTGGCTGGGTGTGATCCCATGGTTATCTTGCACATATTCTGCCACATAATGGCTCTCAGGATGACCTGCTCCAGAACAGTCCTCGGGTCAGGCTAACAGGTCTGTAGCTCCCTCGATTCTTCTTCTGATGGTAAATGGGTCATATTTGCTAACTTCCAGTCAACTGGGTCCATTTACCAGTCAGGACTGTTGGTAAATGATGAAAAGTGGCCCTCTGAGAACTTCCACCAGCGCTCTCAGAACCCTCGTGTAGACCCCATTCAGCCCCATAGACCTGTGTCTGAGAGGCGTTTCAGGTTGTTGATCATTTCCTCCTGGGTTATGAGAACTTATTCTGCCTCCTGGTCTCTGTCTTTCAGCTTGGGGGCTAAGTAACCTGAGGGCAACTTTAAGTCTGAGTCAAAGAAGGCATTAAGCACGTCAGCCTTTTTTCCTCATCCTTTGTTACTGTGTTTCCCTCTGCATCCAGTTAAGAATGGAGATTTTCCTTAGATCTGCTCTTGTTGCTGATGTATTTGCAGAAGCATTTTTATTGTCTTTTACAGGATAGACAGATCAGGATCTCATTGGGTTTGGCCCTTTTAATTTCCTTACTGCATAACCTCACAACATCCTTCTAGTTCTCCTGAGTCATTGGTTCCTTCTTCCAGAGGTCATAAACCCTCCTTTCCACCCTGAATTCCAGCCAAAGCTCTATGTTCAGCAAGCTGGTCTTCCCTGGCTGCTTGTCTTTCAGCATATGGGGATAGCTCCTGTGCTTCTGTGCTTTTAGGATTTTCTTCTTAAAGCATGTCCAGCCTTCTTGGACTCCTTTGCCCGTCAGGACTGCCAGGGGAGACTTTCAACCAATCTCCTAGACAGGCCAAATTCTGTCCCCCAGAAGTCCCATGCACCAGGTCTCCTGTCCCCTCCTTATATCTGTGAGAACCAAAAGCTCCATCATTTCGTGATTGTTGTGCCCAAGATGGCCTCTAGTGATCACATCACCCACCAGAACTTCTCTGTTTGCAAACAGCAGATCCAGCAGCTGTTGTCCCTAGCTGGCTCACACACCAGCTGTGTCAGAAAGTTCTCTGCCAAACACTCCAGGAACGTCCTAGACTAAGTGTCTCAGTTTGAAAGACAGGTATTTGCTAAGAAAAGGCAAGAGCCCTTTCCCTGAGATGGAGAGTGCAACCCCTTCCCCTCTAATTATTATAACTTTGGAATCAGACGCTTTCAGGCAGAAGATATGGGGATAGGAATAACAGTTCTTTACTAATATATCTATAGCCAGGCAAACAGCAGAAAACAACAACAGCTTTAGAAATTGACAGCAAAACAGAGCAGTCTAGCTCAGTCCCAGCCCGTTTTGGATGCAGGCTCCCTCTCCTGCGCTCCGTTCCCGGTGCTGTGGGCAGGGCAGCTCTCACAGCTGAAGGGGCTGGGGGATGGCGGCGGCGGCCCAGGGGTGACAGGGATGGCGGGGCCGCTCCTCCTCACGGTGTGGCCGTGCTGCTCAGCAGTAGGCACTAGGATGAAGCAGGAAAGCAGCACTGCGATGACCAACAGCAGGGAACGTGGCTTCCAGTGTTGGGATTGTGGGGAGGATGCCAGGCAGAAGCCCCATCTGCCTTCCTCTGACTCCACGAGAGAACGAGAGAGCGAGAGCCCGGGCCCCTGTCCCACCTCTCCTTTTCTGGCCTTCCCCTTTTTTCCCCACCCCCTTCAAGAGAAACTGTTATTAGCTAGGGTGTAGGCAAAAATACTTAGCATAACAATGGGGAAAATTCCACAGAAAGAAAAGGGAAAAATTCAACCCCCAACACTAAGGCATTGTTTGAAGGCAAGACCTTCACAGGGGTAAGTAAAGCACTTGCAGTTCATAGAACTGAGAGAAGTAGTCTTGTGTTGACAAACTGGAGGTTATATTCTCTTACAAACGTGCTTTGGTTGACATTTGCCCACTTTGCAATAATTTTTTTCAAAATTTTCAATGACACAAGAAAGTCCCCAAATACAAGAGCGTCTAGTGTTGTTCTGGATTCTTTTCTTCTGAAATTCTGCTACAACAAAAGCAGTAACAGGGAAGGATGCATTGTATTTTTTTTCTGTTTTGCCTATGAGTAGATTATTTTTTTCAAGATCAAATCAGTAATTTTTAGTGGGTTTTTCTTTAATAAAAAGGATTTAAATGCAAATAAGATTTTGTGATTGGCTGTATATAGAGCATAATCTTACTAAGAATATACAGAAAATCAAGATATTATTTAACTTCAGAAATTCTGCTTGCAAATTCATAGATACACATTTATGATCGAAGAACCCTCCTCATCAAGATAGCATCTCAAGTATTTGTTTCTATAAAGTTTTGGTAACAAAACACTCCTTAAAACAAAGTAGGAAAGAGCCACAATAAAAAAAGACTGACACCGTATAACAGAAACAAGTGAAAAGCGAATCCTGCCTTCCCACAAGTCCCTTCTGGCTTTGGTTTATCCCATGGCTCTCTTCAGTATCATACAATTTTATTTAGGCATCAAAAGAGGTTACTAAATATTCAGGAGCACTGAGAGCTCAGCTATGGTTTCTCTGTTGGATGGATGTTGGCCCCTTTGTTCTACCCTACAGAGGTAGGAAAGAACTATCAAAGCTTTTATCTCTTTTATTTCTTGCTATACTTTGTTATAAAGGAAGTGGGTTCTGGAAACATTCACCATTGTAAATCATGGCTTAAATTCAATACTTGGTCATCTGTTTAACTGCTGCTCTGTTTTCAGACTTGCACCCAGTGCTGCATCGTCGGGAGAACAGAGGGTGCTGTATTGTCATTTGAAAATATATGAAAATCATAATGGATAGTAGTAATCTACAGTAAAATTACAGTAGTAAATTTTCAGGAAAATACTGATATTAAAGAATGTGGTATCGGACCTAAATAAAAGGAAGGAGAGACACAAGGAACAGCAAAGCACACGGACTCCTTTTGGGAAAAGAAGCCGATTTTATTGAACCGAGAGTCCATATTTAAAGCATGTTCCGATGCACGGAACAGAACCATAGTTCATTGGTCCACAGGGATAAACATCTCCCAGGATGTGTCCCACGAGAAAAACACCAGGTGTCTGTCCTTGTTGTGAATTCCTTCTTATTTTTCCAACTTGTTTTTCCGAATTCCAACCTGTTTTTGACCATGTTATCACCTTGGGAACTTTCTCCTTATCACCCTGAGAACAGGGCAAAACTCAAACTTGTGAGAAAATAATTCTCCAAGCTAATTCACTAGATGTCTCTCTGACCACAAAAGAATCCTTTATGTCTCAAAATTAAAAGTGGCTACACATCCTATTTATTGTGTTCTGTCTTTTCCCATTCTTTTATATCTTACACTAACTGATAAAATCTAAGCCTTTCATCCACCACAGACGCTCCATATTCCAGCAGGCCTTTGATCCAATATGATTGTCTTGAATGGCACTATAGGGTCAGAGCATTTTTGCCAGAGCTTTTTGAGCTGCAGCATATTTCATAAGGGAGCCCTTTTATTAAGATTTCTTCTGCCAATGTAATGGAAAACATAGATTTGTGATCTGTCCCTTAAAGGATATTCAACAAAAATTATGCCATCATTATTGAATTTCCTCAGTGCTTTCAGAGATTAACTTGTTATCATTACATTTTTCTAAACAGCTTATTGCTTCTTCAATGTGAATGGATTTTGAGTGGGCCTGAAATAGAAAATTGATATAGGGACAAACTGTGTAATCTTTTATACTAATTAAAAAATGTGTGACTCTAAGCCTCATACAATTAAATTTGATTTAAAATCTCTCCTGTATCTTTATTAGGGTTTAAATTCCCTTGCGCATTTCCATGGAAGAAAAGCTCCATGCTTAGTAACACAGGAGGAGGCAATGAGGAAAGATTTTTCTGTAACTAGCTGAGATAAGATGAGCTGAAGTGAATGTAGAAATACTATACAAAGAATTTACTGTATACACAAAGATGCAAAGAATTTAGATCATGTAGTCTGCTCAGGTATTTACTTCATGATCTTCATACATGTCTCAAAAAATGTTGCTGAAAACAGGTGTTCACTGGGTCAGGAGAAACACAGCCACGATACTGATCTTCCTTCACACACCCTCTGATAAAATTGGCACATGCCCATTTAAGCAGTTTGTCATAGCCTGGAAACAAAGATGTATAGCACTCCATAGCATACAAAAGTGAAACTGCATGTTGTTTGCAAGTGGCTGAAAGAAGATATTGCCTCTATGAAATGTGCAACTTTGTATGCTGCTGTGTAAAATAATTTATACACATTCAAGAAGTTTATGCCGAAGTATCTTTGTTAGGCTCTCTCTAATATTTTTGCAGTACATGAGATCAAATGAAGAGAAAAACTCCAGGAATAAATAAAAGGATATCTGCAATCCTATTAAAGAGAATTCATTGCTTTCCCCATAAAATGGTGACTCCAAGAAGTGTATACTATCTTCAATAAAACATCTTTCTAAAGAATAAAATGCATCGAAATACCTATTCTGTGAATTGCCATTAGTGGTTCTGGCGTAGCAGTAAAACATTGTAACTTTGGGCATAGATTAATTTAATCCTTTGTGGAATCTGACATTATCATGTGAACATCTACTATGTCAATTGGCTTGACTTCAGACTTGCGAACAGAATTCAGTGGATGTTGCTTACTTGATCTGCACCTTCTGAATGTTGCTGCAGTGGCTGTATCTCTTTTATTAAAATACAGAAATTTGTGGTTGTTTCTGGTTCCTGGTGTTCTGTTTTGGACCTTAATACTGCTTATGTATGTTCACTTATGTTTTTCACTTGGATATTTTCTTGCATTTGCCCAATTTTCCCCTTCTTTTCAAATAAGAAAACAGAGATACTTGAGTTAGGTCTTCTAAACAAGTGTCAGGTAATGTAGAAATAATAAATGATAAAGTGCAGGGCCACAGGAAATTTTCCTTTTATTTGATGTGACCTATTCTGTACAAGATGAGTGACATCTAGATATCCTCATAAAGAAAAAAAGTCTGTTAATATGAAGAAGAGCTAATTCATGGAACAACCCAGTGAAAATAAAAATACTTTCAAAGATGTGGGGGGCTTTTTGGGTTTTTTTCCAAGTATTTGTCCACAGGAAGATAAGCTGCAGTTTAAAATTTGGGGCATTTAAATCTTTTGTCAGTGTACCTCCTGGACATCTGATATGGATTTCAGAACTGAAGCTATCCATTTGGTGAGAAATTTTTGTTCAGGGTAACGTGCAACATGTTGGACAATCAGATACTGCACAATTCGTGTATACATCTGGGGTGCTGATAACTGTGTTTTGGAATAGTGGTTTTATTATTAATTGCCTGGTTGAAAGACTTAAACCATTTGGTGCTTGGACACATTGGAATCTTTTAAGTAAATAGTTTAGTCTTGGCATCCTTTCACTGTAACTCCTGCAACTTATCCAGTTAATGTTGAAGGGGTGGATGTTTCATCTTGAAACACATTTAGAAGGACAAAATTTGGTTTTATACACACTGTCTCTTACACTAAAAGCACAGATTTTCAAACACTTTATAAAAGTCCATAATTCATGCCCAGTCACAGGCAGGATTTGTAACTATTTCAGCCTAAGTTAGGAAAGCACCTTTTTCTTTGTTGGAGAAACCTGCATTTCTTAGACTGCCTTGAATTTAGGTTGGGTGTCTGACATCATGGACTGCATTCAAATATTGCTATCAGAATTTGATGAGAGAGAAAGAAAATTTACATTTAAACAGATAGTAGTCATGGAATATATGAATACTTCTATATGAATAACAATATATTGAAATAAAAAGAGTTAAGATTCAATTCTGCAAATCCTTACTAAGTGCTTAACACTCAAAGGACTCCTAAGTCTGTAAAACTAAGCAGATGTGTAACTATTTGAATGATTTGTGCCTCAGGACTTTTCTGTATCCTATGAAGATCCATGAAGGCCATATTTGGGATATTCAAAAGCCTTAAGGTGACACATATGCACCTTGTTGAGGTGTTGAAATATTTTTGAAAGTAGAAGATACTCATATGCCAGTGGAAATAATCTTAAAATAGGATGGAACACTTATCAAGATCTGTACGTGTATCCATGCGTATGGAAAGCAAGCAAATACCTACAGGTGCACTTCAGCAGAAAAGATACAAGATTTTGTAGTGCAACAGGACATCAACAGGATTCCTGGAATCATCTTTTGCTCTAAAGCTCTGAGTACCTGTCTTGGGGTGACTGTATGATGCCTGTATCCCCAAATCGTCTGTTCTGTTGGTGTTGAATATTAAATTCTCCAACTTTAAGACTGGTTCCAGGAGTGAAGCAGGGGGAAAGAAGTGCAGAGTTTGTTATCAGAGACTGCACCAGCTCCCCCGCATTCCTGCTGGCACTGTGTTGTCTGCGGTGGACAGNGTTTCCTCCCAAATTTGCTCTAAACCAGGACAACACCTTAAGAAAATAATTAGTTTTACTGCTACAATATAGTTTGCCCAGTAAAACTTTAAAAACTTCCCCTTCTACTGATAGGAACTCAACAGTGGCTGGGAGGGATGTGTTAATACATTGTTTTGCCTCAGTACAAGTGTTGAAGTCAAATCCCAAAGGCCTGCTGCTTCCCTCCAAATGTAATTAGCCAAAGAGTTAAACTCTGGTGAAATAAAAGTCTTGTCATTTGACAAGATCAGAACTGGTTTTGTGTACTGATAAAGTTTGCAAACTTCAAGTAGGTAATTTCACACTGAGAAAAGTCAGTACTGAGGTAAAAACTGCAAATATTAGAGAACTGGCAGCATAAGGCTTTATCTGTACCCGGGCTTATTTGTATTATCACAGTGCAAACATGTTACAGGCAGTAAAAAGTAATGGTTTTTTTTACTAAACATACAGAATTTTTTAACCCCAACAGCAATAGCAATATTTTTTGCTATTGCAATAGCAAAAAAAAAAAAAAGTTTTTACTGTGTTTGAATTTTTAAATTTTTTTTTAAATTTGAATATTACAAAAATATAAACCCATGTGCAGATGACTGTTCTGAAAGATATCTGATCTATCAGATACTTAAGTTTCAAAATTTATTTTGTAGAACTTAAATCAACCTATGGTTTATTCCTTACTGTGCCCATCTGCTCTTCTGAGCAGGAATAAGTCCACTGAATGCTCCTATTCCATTCCAGCAAATAAATTCCAAATGCATTTTCTTGACTTCATCTTTTGCTACGACACTGTCTCCTCAGAAGATGTTTTAAATTGAGCTATTTTTTATTTATAGGCTCTTGTAAATACTGTAAAACTCTGCCTGTGTTAAATTTTCATTTTGGCCTGCTGGCCAGCTGGTGTTCTGAATGATCCTGACTTTGTGCAAACACATTAGATACTAGGAGAAGATGAAGTACTTACTTCTTGGGGAATAAATGCTCATATCAGAGGCATTGTTTCCTTGGCAGGCAACAAAGATGCTATATTTGCCAGCAGATACAAAAGGTTAATCAGATAAACTGATATGAAATTTGCCAGAGTGCTACACTTCAATTTTTCATAATAAGGATAATTAAAACTGTATGACTGGGATGCTGAGAGGTGACTCAAATAATTGACTGGTTAATGTTAAGAAGGTGTAAATTCTCCAGAAAAGCCCTGTGCATACCATCTGAAAATGCAACCCATGAAATAAATCCATCTGCTTACATTTGTTTTAACAGTCATACTAACCTTAGAGCAAGGTATTTCCGAAGGATTTTTAATGACCAGCTGGAGTTAATAGCCTCTGGCTGTACCTCAGGCTTTAAACTCTGCCTAGCAAGCCATTAATTCCTAGGAAATGCTCTGTTCCTTGGTTGTTACTGCCTAACAGCATGACTACCTAGCAGAGAATATAATATTCTTAAATGCACATAATACCTTCCTTCAGCAAAGGCTCCGAACTATTTACAAGGTGAGGGTTCCAAAAAAGAAAGTAAGCAGAGATGATTATGTTCCTGGGAAAACAGTCTTTCATAATGGACAGCTTTAAGGAGATGCATATTCTCTGAGTATGTCTCTGAGAAATTAGACACCTTTAGGGCAGTGTCATTGCCCACTGCTGGTGTTTCTGGCTGTAGGCTAGGGAAGCATCAGCGTTACCCTCTTCTACCACTGGCTATTGGCCAACACAGTACAGAGTTTTGTGGACATTTACAAGTCTTCTGAGGAAATACGTCAAATGTCTCCAAATAGCTATCACTAGAGAACCAGAAGAGCAAGAAAAAGAAAAAGTAAGTTGTTTGTGATTGTCTTTTTGTGTATGTACAATGTCTAAGACATCTAAAGCAACACAGTCTTATCTGCAGTGATTGCATGCTGCAGGTGAGGAAAATGTGATTACTGAAAAGGATGAGCCAGACAAAACCATTTTTGATTGCTGCCACGTCTTCAAGAACATCTACAATGACATTAGTAAGTATAACATTAGAAGCACAAAGAGTCAGACCCAGTGACAAACCAGAGGAAGCACCTGGCTGGAAGCCAGATTTTCTAGCTTATTCTGCAACACCAGCATGGTCAGAGCAGCACATTCAGGCCACCATTTCCCATTCAAACACAAGCATTAGTGAGGTGCCAAGGAATTTCGTCCTGATGCTGAGAAACAGTAAGGTCATGTTTAACAGCATGCACATCAGTTGCACTTGCCACTGTACTCTGCCTAGCTTTAAGCACAGGATCGAAGGCTTTGCCAGGCCATTAGAAAAGCTGTGCAGAAGGCTTTGCTAGGTATGCAGCTACACTACACAGAAACACAGAGCTTCTTGACTGAAATTTATTCATAACAGCCCTCTGTTAAACCCGCCTGTTTCAAATTTGTGCATGAGAGGAGACTAATACCACAGATTTGTAACAGTGCTAAATATAATATAATAAATACCTTTTGTCACATGTCGGTTAAGGAATTTTATCATGTGGATATGAATTAAAACCAGTGATGAGCATAAAACTACTAAAGAAATCAACCTCAAAGCCAAGGGAAAAAAACCCAGTGATCTTCCAATAAATAATATTTTGCAGCATTGATCTTTTTAATTTTATCATTATTTGTAGCTGGCCTACTATGAACTTTGTAAGTCAAATATTGTTACAAGTTCTCTGAAAAAGAACAAATACATTTTATTATAATTTTAAATAGAGTGCTGCTGAAGCTAGCAAAATGACTGTTTGAAACCTGTTTTTCATTTGTTGCAGACTTTCTGAAAAGATATCTTGTGCTTTCCCCCTGTTGTTTCTTAATTAGGCTTTCTTTATTCCATGACAAACAGGTATCACACCATTATCTAGCCACAGATCACACATCTTTTCAGTTCTCATTCATGCACTAGCACAACTCAGAGCAGGACTAAATCATGCCCATTTTTTATTCCTCTTAGTGGTACAGAGCAGCTGTAACTGAACAGAGTGCCTGAAAAAATACGAATCATCAGGATGTCAGCTGCAGCACAAGAGAAGCTCTGAAAAAAGATGCTCAAGGTCTTGCTGTTTGAGTTTTTGTTCCACCCTTCTTACGCCTTGAGAAAAAAATCTAGACAGGGTCAAGCTATCTTCTTATCCTTTTGGCCATCTGTTCCCTTGAACAGCTTGGGTCTCACCATGTGGCATAGAGAAGGATTTTAGAGAGGTAGTAATGCCACAGGCCCCACGTAGGTTTTGAATATTGAGAATGCTGGAACCACTGAAAATAGATAATATCTCCCTAACTAATTTAATTACTTGTTGTTGGGGGTTGAAT
>VXBI01008569.1:1869-14838 GCA_013397375.1 Toxostoma redivivum
CCCCTCTTCACTTTCTTGCACCGGTGGAAGCCAAGCCCCAGCACCAGAAAGACGAAGCCCAACACGGAGCCACCGATCCCCATCAGCACCTTGCTGTGGGCAGTGTCTGGTGGCATCTGGGGGTCTGCAGGGGTCAGGACCCCTCAAAACCTCTCACAGACACTCCAAGCCACTCCAATCTCCTTCCCAATCACCTCCAGCCCACCCAGGACTCCCTGAAACCTCCTTCCAAACTCTTTCCAGCCTCCCCAGGAGCCACCAAAGACCCTCCTGTGTCTTTCAGCATCCCACAACCCCCTCTCAGTTGTCCCTCACCGCCCCGCGACCCCCAAACATTCTCCCAGTCCCTTCCCAGCCTCTCCGGGACCCACCAAGACTCTTCCCAGTCTCTTCCCAACACAACCAACCTCATTCCAACCCCTGCTTTCCCATCCCCAATCTCCTTCCATCCCCTCCAAGCTCACTCAAGTCTCTCCCGGTTACACCCAACACACACAAACTCCTTCCCAGTGTCCACCAGGACCCCCAGAACCCCATCCCACCCTCCTCAGCATCCTTCTCACTCCTTCTCAGCCATTCCAGACACCCAAACTGCTCTCCCAGTTTAATCCAGGCTTTCTCCAACTCCCTCCCAGTTATTCCCAGCACATCCCAGTGCCTTCCCCGTGTCCCAGTGTTGTCTCAGGGGCTGCTCCAGATTGACGTGCTCCACCTGGCACGTGCAGGTGATCCCGCGCCGTGGGGGGGTCTCCAGAAGCACCAGGGGCTGGTGGGCCCAGTCGCTGTTGGCGACCACGTCGGTGGCCACCACGTGCTCCGAGAGCTCCTGCTGGCCCTGGAACCAGCATACCTGGATGTGGGTAGGGTAGAAATCAATCACGGAACAGAGCAGGCAGCTGAGGCTGGGCTGGGAGCTCGAGGGCACCAGCGAGATGGACACGCTGGGAGGCACTGAAAGACAGTGGGGACAGACTGGGATCAGCTGAGGGGAACTGGGAGAGAGAGGAGAGGGGTCGTGTGGAACTGAGAGGCACTGGGAATGGACTAAGAGAGACTGGGAATAGACTAGGAGGGACTAGGAATGGACTGGGAATACACTGGGGGTGGACTGGGAGAGATAGGAGTGGATTGAGGGGGAACTGGGGGAGAGGGTAGAGGTCTAAGATTGAACTGAGAATTAACTGGGACTCGGAATGGACTGGGAATGGGCTGAGAAGGAGAGGGAGGGACTAGGGCGTCACTGGGGAGTACTGGGGCGGCACTGGGATGAACTGGGAATGAAGTGCACGGCCCTGGGAGGCCGAGTCCAGCGCGGGGCTCTCGGCGCTGCGGATCTGCCCGGCAACAGATGAGTCATCAGAGAGACGCGCTCTGATTGGCTGAGAGGCGGCAGCTCCAACCCCGCGTGAGATGGACGCGCCTGTGGGCACCCGCATGGACTGGGATGGACTGGGAGAGGCACGAGGGCCACTGGGAGGGACAGGAAGCCCCGGGGATGGGCACAGGGAGGGCTGGGGGCTCTGGGGTGATTCCCAGGGAGGTTTTGAGGGGCTCCTGGGTCATTTCCAGGGCACGGCCCGAGGGGACACGCTCTGCCCCACGCTCACCTCTGCGCTCCACGCTGAACGTGGCGTCCACCACGTAGTTCTGCCGGCAGTAATTGTCCACTTGACCTCGTTTGTACTCCAGTATTTCTGGTTTGCTGTTCCACTAGCGGCCCTGTTTCTGCCCGTAGGGGTTGAAACCCCCGTCGCTGTCGAAACTCGCATACTCCTCCCGGTTGTAGAAGTACCTCTCCATGAACCTCACCTTCTCCGTGCCGTTCTTGAAGTGACACTCGGTCTTCCTCAACTCCTAGAACGCCCCTGTGCGTGATGGACACAGGTCAGGGGGTGCCCTCCAGCACCTCCCAGAGCTCCGGGGGCCACCCCGAACCCCCACCCAGCCCCCCCTGTGCCCCACAGCCGCCATGGGACATTCCTGTCCCCGCTCCCACTTCCTCTTTTCCACCCTTCCCCCCATTTCCCCTTCCACATCATCTCCCTTCCCACCTCCAGCCGCTCACNGATTTTTGGGGAGGGGGAACCTTGGGATGCTGGGCAGGTGGGAGCTCAGGTGTGCCCAGAAATGTGTCCCCAGGTGGGTGCGGGATCTCAGGGTGCCCATGGTGAGGACTGGCGACGCCAGGCACCCCCCAAAGCCGCTCTGTCCCTGCCCCCGCAGCCGCACAGGGGACGAAAAATGGAGCCGAGGGTTCCTGGGTGGGGATAAGGAGCAGGAGAGATCCCTCAGCAAACTCCAGCATGGGAACAACAGACCCAGCCTGGATACAGGGAGGGAATTTATTACCAACCAAATCACACCAGGACAAAGAGGAGGGAAAGAAATCTCTCCAACAACTCCCTCCCACCCAACACGGATCACCAGGGCTCTGCCCAACGGGGGTCACTGGGGATCATCCAACACCTATCCTCCCATGGGGGATGGAGCTGGAGCAGAACACGAAGCTCTTCCCACACTCGGGGCACTCATAGGGCTTCCCTTAGTGGTACCTCCGTTGTTTGGTGAAGTGAGAGCTCCGGGTCCCTTCGTGTCTCTATCACTCGATAAGGCCTCTCCCTGGTGTGGATGTGCTGATGGGTGATGAGCTCAGAATTCCACATTCCAGGTCTTTCCACATTCCAGACCGTTCCCTGGTGTGGATCTTTCGGTGCTTGGTGAGGTTGGAGCTCCAGCTGAAACTCTTCCCATATTTCCCACACCCATAGGGCCATTCCCCAGTGTGGATGTTCTGGTGCTCCCTCCGGTGGGAGCTGTAGCGGAAGCTCTTCTCACATTCCAAGCACCTGTGGGGCTTTTCTTCTTCCTCCTATCACATTCCAAGCTCTTGTGGGGCTTTTCTTCCTTCTCCATCCAACTGTGGCTTGGGAATGACAAATCCTGATTTGGAGAGAAAAACAAGGTGAGGGCTGCTTGGGCTTGGGGCTCCTCCTGCCCAAATCCATCTCTAGAACGTAGGAGGTGTCTTGTGTCCATGAAATTCTCCACAATATCAAGATTCAGCCAAAAAAAAAAAAAAACCCTCCATGGTGTTCCCCATCTCTGATCTCTCCACTTCGGGGTTCCAGAGGTTTCCCCTCCCTCGGATGATGGGAGTCCAATGGCTCCAGGGGTTCCCACTTCTCCAGGGTACTGCTTAGAGATGATCCAGGGGCTTTCGGGGATCCATGGGGTCCCTTCTTCACTGATGCCTCACTTTGAGATCCCTGGGATCCCAGAGGTCCCTCCTCTCCAGACTCCCCCCCTTTCCAGGCTGCAGGGCTCCACAGCTCCGGGATCCCCCCTCTCTGCTCTCCCTACTCTGGAGGTCCCAGGGGTTCCTCTCCTCTGCTCTCCCAGGGGTCCCCAGGACCAATGTTCTCCCCCTGCCGATACTGGGCAATGGCCACATGGACTCCCAAAGGTCCCCCCCAAGGGGCTCAGCTTTGGGGTCCTGCAAGACCCAAACATACACACAGAAAAAAGTCCTCCCAGGGACACCAGACGATATTTGGGGCTCAATTCCGCAATCTGCGAGCTCCAAACACACCCCAATAATAAAACCCTCTCAGGGACCCCCCCTCGATAGATTTGGGACGAGCTTTCCCTCCCCGCTCACCTGCAGGATGTGGTGGGGGCGATGGAACTGTGGCCGGGGCTGCTGCGGCCACAGGGGGCACTGGAACCTCCTGTTTCTCCTTCTCTGCCTGCTCCTGCTCCTCCTCTTACTGCTCCTCCGTTTCCTATCTTCCACCTCCTCCCCAGTTTCTGCATTCTGTGTATTTAGCGTGGAGAACCTTGATTGTTTTTAGAATCAGAACAAAGATCCCAGATGGAACAAGCCTTGCTGGTTTTAGTCAGAAGCATCAGTGACTAAAAGTCATGTTTCCTTTGGTTTTGTCCTGTCCTTGTTCCCCCTCAGTGCTCAGGCTGGACTATGGGGTGTCCTTGTTTGCTGCATTTTCAGAATTCCTCTTGGATCCTTTGGGCAGGCTCCACCTTGGGAGGATTCTTTGTGCTCCTTTGTGACATAGAGAACCTTCCAAGCGGTTTTTGCATGAGCTGCTGCTGTGATGTCACAGGAACGTGTCCACATCCCAGTGGTGTTCCCATTGCTGTGGGACACAGAGGCCTCAGTGCCCAGAGGCTCTGGGTGCCTGCTGACTGCTGGAGGATCCTCCTGCCCAAGGCATTCTCAGCAGCCAGCCCACTCCTGACGCGTGTCCTTCTGTGTCTGCAGGGGTACAGCCTGCAGATGTGTGCAGTGCAGCCAGAATGATCCAGCAAGTGGTTGCTGCAGTTTGCACTCTGTACTCTGTGGCTTATTCAGGGTATTTTTTAACCCACTTGGCAAGTGAGTCAAGGTTTTCCCTCGGTGCAGCATCTGTGGCTTTGGGCTTGCTGTGTGCTTTCTGTTCTTCCTCTAGACCTGAGCTGATTTTGTAACCAAATTGCCATGAGGACACCGTTGGTTTGGGAGAGCTCCTGCCAGCAGCCATAGCTGAACAAGGGGGTGTCTGCAGCCAGCAAGGAGTTTGCAATGATGCCTGGGGGGTTCTGTTCCCTCAAGCAGTGGATCCTGAAAGTCCCTTTGTTTGCTGGTCTAGCCAAGAACTGACACAGCTCAGTATTTTGTGCTGTTCTCTTGCTTGCTCTGTGAAGGGACTGTGGCCTCCTGGAGGGATGCTGTGAAAGCAAAATGCTCTCTTAAGGTTGCCTTGCTCTGTGGCATTTCACACCACAGGCAATTTTTTTTCTACCAGCATCTGGTTCATGTTCCCTCTCCCATTGCAGGGCACCTCATGCGTGGATCCCAAGCAGCTCCTCCTTCGGTGAGTGGGAAGAAACCTCTGGTGCTCAGAATTGTGCAGCAAGTTGTGAGCTCTGTGTGTGGCAGCCAAGTGCCATCCTGGGAGGCTGAAGGAAAGTTCCTGTCAGGGTCTTTGCTGCAGCAGCAGCAAAAGGATCCCTGGCAGTTTTCTCCTTTTCTGCTGAAGAGTTTTAGAAGAGCTGCAGGTCTGGTTTTGCAGGCAGAAGATTGACTTTAGCCATGGTGAAATATCGAATTCCCAACAATAAGTGGCAATGTCAACTTTAGCCCGTTGTTAGTTTGAACAACTCTGAACTCTGTTTCTGCTTAGTGCAGCTGGATGTGTAGCTGAGGATAAATAAGGTGATAACTGAGATAGAACTTCCTGTCCCTCATGCTACCATCTGTCCTCAGGGCACAAAAGCTGCATCAGCACCTCCTCTGGCTCCCTCTGCTTCCAAAGAGGAAGAAGGCAGCAGTGAGCTTCCCGCTATTCTGGTGGACGAGGGAGAACACCCCGTAGTTTGGGAATACAACAGTGAGGCTCCCGCAGTGTGGGACAAGGACAGTGGACATCTCCTGGCATGGGAGGAGGATGGTGGATGTCCCCTGGCATGGGACAAGGATAGAGAAGCTCCCACAGCATGGGATGAGGGTGACGGACATCTCCCGGTGTGGGACGAGGACAGAGGACATCCTGTGGTTCAGGAAGAAGAGGGTGAACATCTCCCAGCACAGGATGTGGATGGTGAACGTCTGATGGGTTGGAAAGATGATGGAGAACCTGCGGCATTCTGGGAAGAGGACAGAGAACCTGCCTCTGCCTGGGAACAGGATGGAGAACCTGCCTCTGCTTGGGAACAGGATAGAGAATCTGCAGCATCTTGGGAACAGGATGGAGAACCTGCAGCGTTTTGGGAAGAGGACAGAGAATCTGCCTCTGCCTGGGAACAGGATGGAGAGCCTGCCTCTGCCTGGGAACAGGATGGAGAACCTGCAGCGTTTTGGGAAGAGGATGGAGAACCTGCAGCATTTTGGAAAGAGGATGAGGAACCTCCTTCTGCTTGGGAAGAGGACCCTGAACCTCCCTCCACTGCAGGATCCTGGGCTGAACATTCTGACAGCAGCACAGCCCTGCAGCCAGAGGGGAGAGGGGAGTGGTGCCTGATGCAGCTGAGTATGTCTGTTCTGCTCCTGTGTGCCAGAGTAGGGTGCTGTGTGTGTGTCTCAGCGTGAGCTGCACCCAGTGCTGCTCTGCAGCTGAATGTCACGGAATCATTTATTGTCCTTCCCCATCTGAGACCAAGGGGCTCATGGCCCCAGGAGTGGGGCTGCATTCTGGCTCTGCTGCAAGGCGGGGTCTCCATCTGGGAGGGAGCATCTTCCACGTGGTTTCTTTCAGGGAACATCGTGAGCGTGGAGGAGCCTGCTGAGAAATACCTGGAGCTGGAGCAGATTGGCCAAGGGTAAGTGCATGGCAGTTATTTCTGCACAAGCAGGGCCCAGGCATTTTGCTGGTGCAGGATCAAGTGAGAAGTCAGGAGAGCTCCAAACACCTTCAGACACTGAGATATGATCCTGCTGTCTCTCAGTCCTGATCAGAATTGATAACTGTGGTCAGAAGGCACCGTCAAAGGCCCCTGAGGCAGTGTCCTGCCTGCAGCAAGGAGCAGGACCTGGAAGATCTTCTGTGCCTGGAATTTGATTGCCTTAAAGAGCAACTCACCATCTGGTGACTCTCAGAAAACAGTTCTCAAGAAGAACTAATAAGTTCTTTTTTCAGCACAAGTAGTAAACTCCATACATTCAGTAACAGACACAGAGCTGCTGCACTCGAGGGGAAAATGCATCACCTGCCTGATGGCAGGACCTTTGTAGATCCTGCAAGTCTTAGGCAGAAAATGCAAACGGATGAAATACATTCTTTTCCAGTTCTTTGGACACCCACCCCCCACATCAGGTTTTGAACTAAAGGAATTCAGTGTGGACATCTGGGATTTGCTCCAGCCCTTTTCCTTGGTGTTGGGCTCAGTTTCCTCTTGTACACCTTGCATGGCAGATGGCTGGTGGCTGCTGTGCTGCTGTTTGAAGGGTTGATGCACCCAGCTGTTTTGTGAATGCTGCAGGCAGCAGAGATCTCCTGTCTGGGCTGCCTTTCACTCCCAAGGCCTAAAGCATTGCTTCTTTCTTCTCTGCTGTTTTGTCTCCAGGGCTTTTGGAACTGTTTATAAAGGACTCGACAGGGCCACTGGAGGAGAGGTCAGTGCCAACACGTCCAACATGTCTGGCAGCTCTTGAGGGCTTTCCCCTCTGCTGGGAGCTGTGGCTGGAGCTCTGGGGGCCCAGCAGAGCTGTCCTGCACCAGCTGCTCCTCTGAAAGCAGAGCAGCCTCAGCCTTCAGAACACAGCTGGGACAGACTTGGTCCTTATGAAGTGTCCAGAGGAATGCAAGGAGGGCAGCAGTGTCTGTCAGAGCCGGACATGCTGGCTTGGTCTTCATATTTAAAATAATGAATGCATCAGCAGGTGGAGACTGAGGCTCAATTTATCTTCATCCCAGCCTTGGACAGGAACACTATTTAGCAGTTTTTCCAGCCCGCTTCTCATCTTCAAAGAATATCTCACAGCTTAATTAGGCAGAGATCCTGCTTGGGCTCAGTTTGGGGTTTTAGTCCTACTGCAGCTGTTCACAGAGACAGAGAGCGAGAGAAAAGAGAAGATCCACAGCAAAGCTCTCTCCTAAGCCCTGCAGTTGAAACACAACTGGGTCTGGTGTCAGCGACAGCCTGTGACAATGGATGTGCAAGTTTGCTTTGTTGTGCAATCCCTAACAGAGCAGTGGCATTTGAAATCATGACCAAATCCCATAGAATTGCTAAAGGGTTCGGGGCTGTTTTGCTCTGTTTCACAGGACCAGAATTACCTCCTGCTTGCAAAATGTGTTTAAATAATAATGATGATCATCATCAGAGTGGTGGAAAACTAAGGCCATTTGAGAAGACTGTAGGTGCACAAAATGTTGTTAGAGCTTTGAGGCTGACAGCTGAGGGACCATTTCTGCAGAGTTCACAATGCCAAATGTCTCTGGCCACGTGTCCTGTAAGCAGCCCCCAGTGAGCAGAGAAATGGGCTGTGGGAATGGCACCTGCTGAGCTCTGGTGTCCCATCCCAAGGCAGTTTGGCACAGCCTGGCTCTGTCGCTCCAAAAAGATTCACTCCATGTTTGCTGTGGTCTCCTGGCACAGACCCCTCCAGTTAAAGGTCTGCAATGTCACTTCAGGTGGCCATAAAGAAAATGAGTCTCAGAGAGCAGAACAGGGAACGAGCTGTGAATGAGATCCTGGTCCTGAAAAGCAAGAACCACCCCAACATTGTCAACTCTTTGGACAGGTGAGTGCTTCAGGTCTTATCCTGTGCAAGGGCCCTGCGTTAATCTTTCATTACCATAGTCTGTAGCCTGTTTTGAAAAAGCCTGACCCAGCTGTATCTTCAACAACAGCCTGGCAGTTCACTCCCTCCATGCTTTTGTTTGGTTTTTTCTTCAAGTTGACCCCCTTTGCTGTGCCTTATGACAAGTGCTGATAAACCATGGCAGAAGTTATTTCCCTTGGCTTCTTCTTCCCAAATCTTTTCCATCACTGCAGATGCCAGGAAGTCCAGATTTCCAGAAATGCCTCATTTGCCCATTTTTCAATAGCCTTTCCTGTTTCTGAAGGGACTTTGTGCAAGGTTTTCCAAATAGTTGATAACTTTTGTCCCAAGTGCTGTACAGCCTCCTTGCCTGGATAACTCTGGAAGCTGTGTTGCCTTGTTCTGGAGGGAATGGTGGAACTGATGAGTTTGGATGCTGAACCAGCTGGGGGCAAGTGTCGTGGTTCCACATTGATCTGGGCTGTTGATAAAACTGTGTTTTTGACTTGCTTGTCATCTAAGGCATCTCCTTCAGACTGTGCAGATTCCAAGGCCTGTGCAAGCTGGCAGGAATGTCTCCCCATCTGATTGTGTTCTCATTGACAAGGGACCTGGAAACAAAACTCCACTCGAGGCTTTTCCATGGAGGAATTGAGCAGTGCACATTCATCTCCATGCCGTTGTTTTCCTCTTCCAGCTTCCTTGTTGATGAAGATCTCTGGCTGGTGATGGAATACATGGACGGAGGAACTTTGCAGGACATTGTCAGACAGACACGCATGGCTGAAGGAGAGATGGCAGCTGTCAGTCGGGAGGTGAGGGATCCTGCTTGTGCTTCCCAGGGCTTGGACACGATCCTTCCAAACAGGCTGTGAGAGCAGGAGTGGCTCCATGCTCAGGGCTTTGTTTCTGTTTCTTCTGGAGAAGAAAGAGCCTCTGAAGTGAATGCCTGTGTCACTACACTTGTACTCTGTTCTTGCCCTCTTTCCTGCTGTCGTGGTACTCTCTCTGTCTTTTTTTTTTATTTGATTGTCTGTTCTCAGCTTTGTCTTGAACCATTTGCCTGGAGCTTGTCTGCACTGTCTCCTGGCCTGTCACAGCAAAGTTGCTGCTGGAAGAATTCCAAATCGTCCTTTCTTGTGTGAAGTGTTCTGGCCATTGATTTTTACCCTTGTGTTTCTTGTTGTCTCTCAGTGTCTGCAGGGCCTGGATTTCCTCCATTCCAACCAGGTGATCCACAGAGATGTGAAGAGCTCCAACATCCTTCTGGGAATGGACGGTTCTGTCAAGCTGGGTGGGTGTTCCTGGCCAGGCATGGTGCTCCAGGCTGTGAGTGTAAGGCTGCTCCCAGTGATGGCCAGAGCCCCACAAGTGCTGCTGGTGGCACTGCCCAGCCCCTGCTGCCAGCTGAGAGCGGCTGCCCCATGCAGAGAGCTCAGGAGAGGAGCAGGGTGTCAGGAGTGGCTTTGCTCTGGGGATGGCCCTTCCAGAGGGATGAGAGGTGGAATCTAAACTTCAAGGGAATCAGTAAAAGCCACTGCATGAACGCTGAGGGTTTCTGTAAGGGTTCAGTTCCATCATTCCTTGGCCACAGCCCTGACGACTTTTCCAGCTGACATCACTACTGCATTCTCAGACTGAGAGTTGGGAATCTTTGTGCTTGGTTTCCTCATTCCAGCTGTCTTTGACAGTGTTTGTTTCTGTCCTCAGCTGATTTTGGCCTCTGTGCTCAGCTCAGCCCTGAGCAGGACCAGTGCAGCTCCATGGTGGGCACTGCCCACTGGATGGCCCCAGAAGTTGTGACCAGTTCTCCTTATGGCCCCAAGGTGGACATTTGGTCCTTTGGCATTGTGACCATCGAGATGGTGGAAGGAGAACCTCCTTACTTCAGGCAAACAGGGGCTATGGTAAGAGGCAAATTCTCCAGTGTTTGCAGAGGCCTGTGAGCACAGGGTGACCCTGCATGGGAGGAGCAGCTGGAGGTTTCTGCACATCAGGAAGGGAATTCCCAGAGGACTCGAGCCTGAGCACAGATGAATATTCTGCAGTCTCCAGTAACAATTTGCTTTGGGTTTTAAGTTGTTGCAGCTCTTCTGTCTGTGAGGATGACCTGAAAATGTGAAGCCAGTGTATCAGCTCTAATGTTACATTGCAAAAAACCCCAAACAACCTCAAAACCCACCCCCACACCCAACAAGCTTTCTGAAGGAGTTTCTTAAAGAGGTTTTGTGTGATGAACTCTCCCCTGATTTTTCTCACTGGGAAGCTTGTCTAAAACATGAAGATGATTGCTTAACATCCCCATAGTCCAACACATTTCCTTCCTAGTCCAAGCTACTTTCTCTGTCATCAAGCCTGAGCTTTCAGCAACCCAAACCTCCTGTTCCTTCCTTGCCTGGCAGTTTCTGGGATGGGGCATCAGGAATGCATTTACTTCAGTGTCAGTGGCACTGCAGACGTGTTTGATGCAAGAATCCTTTGAAATAACATACACGGACCACACTGACTCTTGAAAATGGCCTGTAAATCTGATGTCCATATTTGGAGAAGCAAAGTGTGCTATTTCTGATGCAGGTTCCTACTAACAAATTCAGCCAACGAAACTGGCTCTCAAGGCAAGATCATTTGGGTGTTGCAATGACTGTGGCTGCCTCAGGGTTTGGGGTTTTTGGCTGACATAGAAAAATGAGCCGTGAGCAGCATCTCTGCCAGGGAGGAAACAGCCCCTGGAGCTGGGGCTGAGTTACCGGGGTTGATGTGAGCAGCTGTGGTGTGAAGGAAGCTGGCAGAGCGCAGTTTGCTTTTCCTGCAGGCTCGCGCTCTGATCCGGCAGAACGGGACCCCGCAGCTGCAGGAGCCCCGGCGCCTGTCGGCTCTGCTGCGGGACTTCCTCGAGTGCAGCCTGGACTCGGACGAGGAGCAGCGCTTCTCTGCCCAGGAGCTGCTGCAGGTGAGTTCGAGGCGGCTGCAGGGGGAACAGCAGCGTGAGGGAGGGGTTTTCTTGGGGGCCCCCTCAGATAATCTCCGGTCTCGCTGCTTTTCACACGCAAAGCAAGCAGAATCCTCGCCTGGTTGGGGTTGGCTGGGTCTTTTCTAGGTCACCTGGACCTGGTGACCCACAACGAGCAGGGACATCTTCAAGTGGGTCAGGTTGCTCAGAGCCCTGCCTCACCTGAGCCTGGATGCTTCCAGGGAGGAGGAGGCACCTCCCACATCTCTGGGCACCCTCTGTCAGTGTTTCCCCTGGTAAAAAAAATTCTTCCTTAGACCTAATCTGAGCCTGCTTCCCTCTCTTGAGTTTCAAACCATTCCACTTCGTCCAGGAACTTGACTCTGGAAAGTTAAAAATGGTTAATTTCTTTCTTTTTTATCCTTTGGGCAGCACCCATTTTTATCATCAGCCAAGCCTCTCTCCAGCCTGGCCCCTCTGATCACTGCAGCAAAGCAACCACGGGTGCAGCAGAGGAGATGAAGCACTCGGGAACAGCTCTTTGCTACAGTAGTTAGGACTAGTTAGTTATGGTAGTTAGCTAGGGTCATTAGGACAGCCTGTTTGTTATGGCAGTTTTTTTAATAAAAACTCTCTTAAACCTCAACACCCTTGTGTCCCTTCCTTCTCCCCCCGTGACTCAGCTGCCCTGAGCAATGCGAGGGGAGAGCAGGCCCAGCCTCGCCCAGAGCTGAGCCCCAGCGGAGCCCTGGCAGAGCCCAGAGCAGCCTCGGCATCTGCAGAGTCTGCCTGGAAGGAGGCGCTCGGAGCCTTCTCGGCTGCAGCCGCCTCTTGGTTACAAACCGTGCGTGGTGCAAAATGCCACTGGCTCTGCAAGAGGGCAGAAGGGGCCGGGGAAGGCCCAAGTGNAAAAAAGCGGGGTGTGTTTATTGGAGGGGGAGATGTAGTAGACAGAAATGGAAGTCTGAACTTCCAAGGTACAGTCCCGCGGACAGGGCAGCCACCTCTGTACTACAGATAGGAACTGGGCAGCAGTGACGTGATCTGACTGTGACCCCCATCCCCTGTGCGGGGACAGAGGAGGGAATGGAGAATAAAGGGAAATCCGGGAAGGAGGGAAGGGTGAGGGGAAGAAGTTTTCATAGGAATTATTTTACTTCTCAATCTCTTGCTCTGACTTGTTTGATAATCAATTCAATTCACTTCCCCAAGTCAGTTGTGTTGACCAGTGATTAAACTCTCCCCGCCCTTATCCAGACCCTCGAGCCTTTCCTTATGTGTTCCCTGCCCAGGGTGGGAAGTGCCAGAGAGGTTTTCGCCTCTCTCAGGCATCCCCTGCTCCGGCCCGGGCTCCTGTCGGGGTTGCATGGGGGTCCCGGCTCCATCCTGGACTCACCCCGAGCTCCCAGCGGTTCAGAGCAGCAGCGGCTCCTTGGCCCCCGGGCCGGGCCCAGCGCCGACGCTGCTCCTCAAGCGAGGTTTCCGAGAAATGGCGGAGTTCGGGAAAGGGAGGTGAGTCCGTGACGTAAGAGCCCGCCCCTCGCGGCGATTGGCTGATTCTGCCGTCAATCCTCGTTCTCGCGTGCTTATTGGGCAGAGCGTGGACAAGCCCCGCCCCAGTGCCGCCGCCGGGGCGCCCCTGGCGCAGCAAAGGCGCCATTGTGGGAGCGTCTGTGCGGGCCCGGGATCGGCGGCGGAGCCCGCGGAGGCGGCCTCAGCGCAGCGTCCCGGGTACGGGGCAGCCACCTCTGTCCCACCC
>VXBI01008572.1:0-74312 GCA_013397375.1 Toxostoma redivivum
ATTATTATTATTATTATTAACAATAACAATAATAATGATGCATGTGAAAACACAGGACTTCCAATAGAAGGACACAAGGTAGCAAAGTCAAACACCTAAAATGACCTTAACTTCAATTCTGTTCTCTGTACCCTACTCGTGATAGACTTAGATTAGATATTAAAAAGAAATTTTTTATGATGAGGGTGGTGAGACTGGCACAGGATGCCCAGAGAAGTTGTGCATCCCTGGCAATGTTCAAGGCCAGGTTGGATGGGATTCTGTGCAACCTGGTCAAGTGGAGGGTGTCTCTTCCCATGGCAAGAGACTTGGAACTAGAGGACCTTTATGATTTCTTCCAACACAAACTATTCTATGATTAGCATTTTGTTTGTATTACCACACATTTATACCCCCTTTATGATCATCACGGCCTTATCCTGGGTTTGGTTAGTGAATATCTGAGCTGTAACATCTGCTACAGCAGCCGTGTCTCTGTACCCTCCTTCCATCCCCTTCTTCCCCTCTTGTTCTGGTACAGCTCTAGACTGTATCTGGGCAGAACTGGACTGGAAATCTGTGTGACCTTTTTTTCCCCAGCAGGCTATTTTTTGTTAACCTGGGTCACTTCCCTGACCTGCCTTACCATGTGGCTCTGCAACAGCTGAATGGCTCCCACAGAGGCTGTAGGGATGTGAATACATGTGGAGCAGAGTGTCACCATTATAGAACAAAGATCTATCAAAATAGATTGCCTCAGTGACCAGATTGCTTTTTGGTATTTCATTTTATCCCCTCTTTTGCTGAAAGACTATACATGTGGGGATTTTTGTTGTTTTTTACTAAAGTGGCCTTCAAGTGCTCAGTTAAAAAGAGTTAATAATTTCTTTAAGTGCTTCCACAGAGCTACTCCACAGCACTTGAGAGGAGCATTACCATGAGTGCCTTCAGTTTCATAACAGTATTAAACAACTGTGTGATGTTATTATTCTCATTCTGTAGAAGTGATCAGATTAAGGGCAGAGCTGCCTATTTCTTTTCCATGTCTGATCTTCAAGATGCTTGCCATCTACTAAAAAAGTTACATTTGTGGTGATGGTAGACATTACTGTGTTGTTTTGTGTGTTCAGGTGAAGTCTCAGCTAATATCCATCTTCATTTCACGTAATGCAACAAGTAGCCAACATCAAAGGTTATGATGAGTAAATTCTTGAGATTTTTGGAAAAATTAAGTTTCCAAGCAGAGATGATATTCATTCACCCTAACCATAAAACTGTCCCGTCTTCTGTTAATCTTTTATCTCATTTGCAGTGCACCTTCCAAAATCTGCAACTCACTGAGAATTTGCAGAGAAGTTGCTTGTGCCTTGATTCCTTCTGCAAATCCAATAAAATGTGGGTTATGTGAGAGGGCTGCACTGGGAGGGCGAAAGGACAAACTGGGCTTCTCTGGGTGCTTATCACACATGGGGGCTTCCATCTCCTGGCTTGAGTACATTGCTCTGTCATTGCAACAGCTTCCCAAAATATGCAGGAGGGAGAAATGAGGACCTCTTCCATTATGTGGAGACTGAATTAGACAAAATGATGAAGAAAGTATGCTAACTCAGGGCTAAATATATGGGTCATAGGCACACTCTGGTGAAAAGGAAACAAAGGTCTTTTTTTCCATTCCAGAAACTCTTACACAATATGAGTTATTAAAATGTTTTGATTCTGATCAATAACTTGATGAAGGTTGGGAACTAAGACAAGACGAATGTCTTATACTCCATGGGGAGGAAATTTTTTTGCTCATTTATTTTTGAAGACCAAATGTTTTGTCCAGAGGAGGATCTGCAAAGAGTGCATGGATGGGCTCACGTGCTCTCTTCCATCTTGCTTTTGTGGGCAGGAAGAAGCCTTTGTTACTGAGCTGCCTTACTGAGTCACTTCACAGTGGGATGGGCTGCTGAGCAGAGTGGTGTTGCTGTTCCATTGTGCTTACAAGTTCAGTTGCACTATAATATTTTGAGGAAGTATATGACTTAAAAACAAAGAAATTGTGGAGAGTGCCTACAATCAGAACTAGATCTCTTTCTGAACCTTATAGCTGTGCTAAATTTTTTTTAGTACATTCTCTTTATGAGAAGATAAACTGGCAGAAGAGATATTTTGAAGCCTGGTAAAGTGTCGGCTTTGTTGTCAGATGATCTAGGTTGCATTCCTGACACAGCCACTGATTTTTTTATGTGGCCTTGGGTAAGTCTTGTAATCTCTCTGTGTTTCAGCTTCCCCCTTAGCAGAGAAGACAGAACAAAAGTAGGTAGGTTTTTTGAAATCATGTTTTCCATCTTGTCTAAATGTGTGTAGAGTTGGAGACCTCTAAGAGACTGTATGCCCTGAATATGAAGGGATGTTGACTTTGACAGGCTACTGAATACCCTAAAACTCATGTCTTGTAAACCACATCCAGCTCTGGATTCAATTCACTGCTTTATTCCGTGTCGTGGTTTTTCCTTTTCTTCTGACTTGAACAGAAACAGGCTGACATTTCAAAAGTGGTTCTTTAATGTTTTGGTGTTTTTATGGCTTATCTAATAAAAAATCTGTGCCATTTTTTTTTCTCCCAAAGATGGAATGATATTCCATGAAAGTATTTTTGTAAAAGTAGAATTTCTAAAATGTGCTGGACACTCCAACTCTGGTGTCTGAAATGTCATGTTCATGCTAATGGGAACAGCAGGTCTAGGAAGCTTCATTTCCTCCTACAATACTGCCAAGGCATTTTCCTCATGGGAAATGGGAGAGACAGCCTCTGAGACCAATAGAGTTGGTCTGGTGAGATACAGCTCTTTCTTTCCTTGGTCTCATAAGCTCCTCTCAAGAGCACCAGTGAAATAACATCATCGAAACTAAATGTTTCACAAGTTGGCTGGTTCCCCATTATGAATTCAGGAGCGTCCACAATCCATTTTTGATGTTATGAAAACATTTATATTGAATCCCCATTAGATGGAAAAAGTTTTCTTAGAAAGTGGGAAAGAAAGGGGTTCATTCAGTCCTGTCCCTTGCTGCCAGACAGTGTCAAAAATTTATGAACAGATGCTCTGTAGTGTGCCTGGTAGAGTAGGTCATTTCAAAACCTCAAAGCTCCAATGGGTGGAAACCTTTACATTTCAAGCTGAAGTTTATTCATCAGCAGTTTATAGCCATTTGCTTCTGCATAAAGTGTTATTGTCATTTAAGCTGAAATAACTTTTTCAGCTTTCCTGTATTTTTATTCTAAACTTACGAAGGTGGACACTTTTAGCATCCAAGACATGCTGATCTTCCCATTTCTCTGGCCATCCAGTGTGCTTCTCTCCACCCACTATAACCTCTGTTTATTTTACTTAACTCTGGGTGTTCAGGGCTGTGTACAGTGTTCTTTATGAAGGTATATCAACACTTTGTACAAAGGCATAAATACCTTTGGATTTCTACTGACCATTGTTTTTGTGATTCATCACAGATTTGCATCTGTCTTTGTTACATCTGTAAAATACTTCTGTGTTTGTATATGTCACCAGCTGCTTGTTTTCATAATTTCTCATGGTAAGTCCTCAGCTTGAAGGAGGTATTCATAGAATGGTTTGCATTGGAAAGAACCTTTCAAAGTCATCTAGTCCAATTCCCCTTATCATGGATATGTTCAACTAGATCAGGTTGCCCAGAGTCCTGTCCAATCTGATCTTGAATGTTTCCAGGGATCTGGAACATTTGCAAACTGTGTCTCATCTACCATTCAGCATTATCTGATACTTTCTACTTTTTTATCCATTTTTATTATCTTGACTTCAGCCAGTTTCCCAGGTAGTAGTATTCCAGTCGAGTTATGTGTTGATAGTATCTTTCTATTTTCAGTCACCTCAATTTTTGGATAGGCTCTTAATTTCTATGCCTCTCTAAATATGATCCCATCCACAGATTGCTCTTCCCTTCTCAGTCAGATGATATGATAATTTTCTTCTTTAACTATTTTTGGTACTATATTCAAATCAGCGCATTTCCATGTAAGATACATAGATTCTACTGTGTTTTTTCTGTTTAAAATATATTTATAAGAGATTGTAGTATGAGCTACCTTTGGTGAGCCTGTGTTGCACTTTTTTCAGTTGTCATTCATCTTTGTTTTTTCAGTTATTTTTAGACTGGTTTCTTGAGAAAATGGAGCTTACATAGTCACACTGTCCATTTCTTATTCTAATTCTCTTCTCATGGTAATTTTTGAACTTACTGTGAAATTTCAAGCAACCTTGACAGAGGACTAGATACCTGGAAAAAAAATAAGTTCCAAAAAACATACTGAAAATAAATTATGTGAAGAATAGGGCCTCTAAACCAAATTAGTGCCTCTACTGCATAGAAGACCTTCCAAGAAAAAGCTTAGAGAGCAGAGAACTGATACAAAGAGGAGGACAGGACAGAAATGTCCAGCTGTGATAAAAGCTTCTTTAATAAGAGCTTGTGCTTTCTTTGATTCTGGAAAATCCAGTCATGCAGAGCAAAGCTGGAGGAAAGTAGTCCTTGTTTTGCCGCTTGCCTTATGGGATGGCCAGCCATAAGACTAAGGAATACAAGTCCCAAATCTCAGCAGAGTGACTTTACCCCCATGTGCTTCTGCCTGCAATTGTGAACAGCATGTGTCCCCCTAGAAGGTTCCTGCATGGGGAACCAAAAGGTTCTGCAGCTGCCAGTATTTCTGAAGCGATGGATCATCTTTTGCCAGGTTAAAAACTGTATCCTGAGAAGACATAAATCCAAAAATGTTATTTCAAGCACATCTGTGGCTCTTCCCCCTTTTCTCTCTACCCCCCTCCACTTGCATATAGCAGAGGCTTTGCTTTGTATATAAGACTTTTTATCTAATGAAGTAATGCAGAGACTTGGCTCTGCTCAACAGAGCAATGAATTAAACAGTTTCTTGAGTCTTCCTGCCCTACTATTGGTGTTTTTGCTGTTTTGATTAAGATGCTGGTAGGGTATGTAGTGGAAAATTTTTTTTTTTATCACTGAGCAGTGCTGTGGTGACTTGTTGGTGATACTGGAACTCTGCAGTGGAAAAGTGCTGGTTCTATGGCAAAATTAGTGATTATTTTAAATAGAGACACATTACTCTAGACAGCCATGTAAGTTACTTTTTGAGAAGAAATGATAGTTCAGTTAGAAATGTGAACTTAATTTTTTAAAAATCTCAGAACCTCCAGCTCATGAGTACTTCAATTAAAAAATCAATTTATCTTTCCCTTTGCTTTTCTTTGTGTGAAGACTTCTGAGAAGATGAAAGGATGACTTTAGCAATCTGAATATACCTACCCCACCCTGGATGAAAAGAATTTTTTTCTGAAATGCAACTTGCCTGTTAAGCTCCTGATTTCAGACTCTCTCTCTCTTGCATCATCACATCCTCATGCCATGCCTTCAGGATAATAAAAACATGCAGAATCAGGTCCTTCTCAAAGTATATTGTGAATTATTAATCTTCTATTTGCACCACATGTGGGATCACAGAGTTCTTGGCACTTGTTAGCAGAATCTAAACAACTTTATTGTAAAATACTGGCATCACAGTTCTTTCCAGTGCCTGTGTGTAGCTGAGTGTGCCCTAAAGGGTGAGTTGTTAGTACACCCAGGCTTCAACCTTGCACATTGTCAGGCTGACGTGGGACTCTGCTCTGGTGACTGGTCCTGCCAAAACTTGCACCTCTGAGCTGTATGGGAGCAGGACTCTGCAGCTGGGAGCTCAGCTGAGGAGTGAAGGTCATGTAGCCAAAACCAGAGAAATAAAAATGAGTTTGAACAGGACTGTGAGGAGCTTGAAAATGGAAACTCGAAAGTGGTGAGGTTTCAGACACTGGATGTGAAAATATCCCTGTAAAACTGACCTAGCAACTAATGAGAAGCTATATGCAAACTCACCTGCTTTGGACACTGTAAAAGAACTTTTAGTTTAAATAAGACATTTAAAAATATTTCCTGTGTGTCATAGAAATTCCTCCTGTAAAGATAATCTGCAAAAGTGTTTCGAAATGTTTTTTAATAAGGTCTTAGGACAAAGTCTGTACAGATTTTGCTTTTGAAGTTTGAATTTTGTACTTGGCTGTTTTATATGGTTACTATTTATAGTTGCAAAAGAATGTATGCCTAATCTGGGTATTAATTCCATAGATTATTTGGAGATTAGTAACACATGAATGTATGGCTCAAATAAGATCATATTTCCTGTAGTGTGCCCATAGTAACAACAAAGCATGAGAGGAGTAGGTTCTTTGAAACCACTGGCTTTTTTTTACACTGTGTGTATTGTGCTTGTTTAGTTCTCTCATTTGAAACCTCTTGTATAAAGCTTTTTTAAATTGCAAATGTTGGAGAATAATGGGATTGAAGTGGTTTGTGTGTGTATTTTATGTTTTCACAACTAATTTTACAACTGTGTGTGTGGAGGAATTGTGATGTTTTTCTTTTGTTGTGGAAGATGAAAGCTTGAGATTATTTTTTGCTTTTGTTCATTTTTTTGTTTTGTTTTCCTTTTACCTCTTTTTTATTGTACAAACTGGAATGCAGTCCAGAACAGTTCTGAGCTTCTAACCAGAACATATTTCCATCTGTAGTCAGTCATTGACTTCAATAGATCTTTGTATTGCACTCTCAGCAAAACCTGTAAGAATTCACAGCCTAAGGCTTTTTAAGATCAGAAACTGAGCTACTTGGTTTCTTTCATATATAAATACAGTGATGTGCTATTTGCCTTTCTAACCATACAGAGGAAGAATGTTTTAAATTAATCAAACAATCAATTTTCATTAAAATGCTCAGTCTGTAATTTAAATGGCATGAATACATTTGTCTTTATATTTTACATATTTTGCCTGATCCTCTGTTCCTTATTTAACTCAGGCAATGTTCTACACAAGTGAGATCTGACCCACAGATTCTTGAAGTCTGTCAGACTTAGGGGATAGCTTAAACTGCTTCCTCTTAAGGTCCCCTAGGCTAACAAAGCAAAGCAACTGAAAAAGGAGAGATAGCAGAGAAGCTGGGACTCCAATTTGCAGTGCTCTAAACAGAGGGTACTTTAGGTGTGCTGGCATCTACAGTTGGTTTTCTGCACTATGATGGAGCTGGTGAAGTCTGACAGAAACCCATACATGAAATCTAGTGGAGCCTGCCAGATGTGCAGTGTCAAAAATAGATTGGACATAGGCATGGACTTGCTGGAGTGCTGACCTGTAGGTCAGAGCTTCCTGCAGAAAGCATTCAGCTCCTGTGCAGGTGCTGAGTAGCTGCTTTTTGTGTTCTAATGGTGGCTTGCGAATTCTTGATGAACTTGCAAGAGCTACACATGAGAACTTTCACTGCTCCACTGGGTGGCTGAAGCAAAATGTAGTGCCTGAGGTGTAACCTTTTCTTGTTCATAATGTCTTTGTGTGTTTTTATAGTGTTTCTGTATAAACCTTAAAAGCTTTTTTTTGTTTGTCATTTGATTTAAGGCAGTCCTCTTCTATCCTGAGGAAATCCAGGTGAAGGAAGACCATGCCTTTGTTTAGTAAATCGCACAAAAATCCTGCTGAGATTGTGAAAGTTCTGAAAGAAAACATGGCCATATTGGAAAAACAAGAAAAAAAGACAGACAAGGTATGAGGTAATGTTGTAGAAGACCGGTAAGGTTTTAATGCTGGGAAAACAGCAGAATAAAGGGAATAACATTGTGTTTGGTCACTGCCCTGATTCTGTGAGTGCTTGCCTGTGGATGTAGTTGTGTGTTTGAATGGTTCTGCTGAAATCAGGGGGCTTTTGCATAAATAAAATACATAAAATCTGGGCGTCAGACAGAAAATGCTGAGATCCAGGAGCCTCAGCCAAAACCAAGAGTGATCTCCCACTACTTCAAACAGTAATGGATCTAGTAAAACAGCTTGGAAGGCTGTGTGAAAACTATTGTACTGTTAATGGTTTTAGCAGGATAACAAATGAGGTTGCCAATTAATGTGTAGGTGCCCACAGAGAAAAACTCTACTTCTGATGAACACTGCAGAAACCAGGAAAGCTATATGTGTCCAGATGTGTATAAAAGAGATCTCATTCTATTCATTCTTTCTAATATTCTGGGTGCCAGTGCTTTCTAAAAGAACTGTGCTACTCATTTTCTATTTATAGTGCTAGGCTTTTGCTAATATTACTGCTCTCTTCTGATTCCATGACACAGACTTGAGTTACTTTTGCTACTTTTCCAGTGGCCACTTGATAAGGTACAGCTCAACACACAGAATGCTCCCAGTTAAGAATTTGTGCTTGCATAAATTTTTTAAAATTTAAAAAAAAATTTTAATCTGAGACTCTGGCCCTCTACACTATTGCTGTAGTAGAAGTATATGGTTTTAGTTAACAACAGACTAATTTTAAGTTAAAAGTGACTGTCAGCGGAAGCAGAAATAGCTGATAAGGGACATAAATACATTTTCTGTGGAGCTGATGTTTGCATGCATGCATGTTGTGCTTCCCCCACCTTGTGCAGGAAGTTGTATGAAAACAACAAGGTAGGCATGGAGCCCTTTTCACCCTTAGTGAAATCCTCTTGAAACTTTTTGGTTCAAAGCAATTAGCTCAGAGTGCGTTAATTACGTAAGGTAAGTCACATGGATTTCTGCGAGGTCTCTGGTATTCGATGTTTCACTCTGAAATACCTACATTGAGAGAATTTGACTCTGAACTGGAACATAAATAACTAACTAAATAGATCAACAGAATCTGTTCTCTCCTGCTGAATTAATCCTTTGGAGCCTGATTAAAGAAGACATTCAAAGCAGAAGCTCCATACTTGCGTTTCTTTTTGATTTGCTTTGCAGAATAACTCCTCTGGGTTGTGGATTTGAGAATTTTTGGCCTTGAGCTGGTTTGTATATTTGGGTGTCAGTGACAAGGAGAAATTCAGACTTCTTAGAAAATTGAGCGCTGTCTTGGTTTGGGGCAAAATTTGGGAGGAAACTTCTGAATGAGGTCCTTCTAGAAAGCAGATTTAAGTGGCTCCTCTCTTAACTGGTTTAGGAAAAGTTTTCTTTGGAAAAAAAGTAGAAAAAAATCTGTTTATTTAACAAGTAAAGTATTCACAAGCATAAAAAAAGGAATACTATTAAACAATAAAACTTCTCGCTGTTCTGAAGAGATGGCAAATTCAGAAAGTCCTTCTCATGGGGTGTAGCTGAGCTTGCTCAGTCTCTTATTACTCTTTCTGGTGCTGGAAAATGCCACGTCCTGGGCCTTGATGGGCCACAGGTGTTAGCTCCTGGTGTTTTTCTGGGTTTTTAGCCTAGAGCAGGTTTAAACAGTTCTAAGAAAAAGGAAAAAACAAAACAAAACAAAACACCACAAAACTATGGTATTGGGAACTTCTTTGTCTTAGCTAGCTAAGTATGAACTAAAAAGCAAAGGAGAGCTCTTTGCTGCTGTCCGTGCCACAGGCAGCACTGTCTGAGAGAGGGAAAATTGAAGCTCGTACCTATATATTTTTAAAACAGCTGCCTCAGACATTCTATCGCTTCTCTTTCTCCCCCCCTTCACTCTCAGATCTAGTTTTAAAGGTGCAAAACTTATTTCTGAGCTAAACAGATGCATGGGGATACAATTCAGCATTATAAAGTCACCCCAGGTCAAGTGCTCAATGTAAATTTTTCATAAAACTCAGAACAGCTGGTGTGTGTTTTCTTCACAGAGTGAAAGATACAGAATGTTTCCCTCGCATCATAGAATGGAGACAACTTGTGAACTTAATGGTGCTTATTTTACAGGAAGAAGCCGGTTTTCAGTTAGTTTTTATGTACTTCATTGCTATGGGTTAGAGGCTGTTCCTGGGATAAATGTGGGTGATTGGGGGAGAGGAGAGAGGGGGGTCAAGGCAGTCCCTTCAACAGCAAGGCAGAAGGTGATGAATGCCTTTTTTTGGATTGGTTTAAGCTTACATGGCCAGTTCACTCAGGACTTTGTGCTGTGATGTTAAGGAAGCACAATAGAGCCCCTTTCCTTGCAGAAGGAAAGGTTTGACACTCCTTGGGAGTTCTGCCTTTCATCTGAAATGTTGCACTGAGTTGTCCTGGAATAAATACATGTTAAAGAAAATAGCTACATTTATTCTTCTGAGTTTATGGAAGTAAATCATAAGGACTATCTTTACTACTTTACTACGTTAAAAACTGGCAGGAAAAATAGCTCTTGCAAAACCAATCAGCCCAATCACACCTGCTGCTCTCCATTCAGGTTTGTGAACTTAGTAATGCCATTTTTATGTGTTGCTTGCAGTTTGAATTGGGGAAGAAAAGACAATGGGAAGACTTTCAGTGGCCCACAGATTTTCAAAAGGTACTCAGTAATGCCAATGAGTAACATCTTTTCATGAGAATGATTAGAGAAATTTAACTGAAAACAAAAGCAAAGAGAAACAAAGCACAGTGCTGCTGAAAACCTAGTAAAGTTTTTAACTTTACCTCCAATTTAATTTCCGGAGGGAGGAGGAATTTGTCAAACTTTCATGGAAAGGCCTAGAGGTTTACCTAATGCAAGAGCCAGAGACCCTGGGTGTCTCAGAGCTGGGTTTAGACCCTGTGGCCCAGTGACCTGAGAAATTTGTGACTCAGGGCTGTCCAATTTTTCAGATTTCTATCTCCTAGTCTGCTGTAAGAACTAGAAGAGTACTGTTACACCTCTCACAAAACCAAGATTCCCAGCACTTCCAGGGTACAGCTCCAGAGCTTCCCTGATTTTGTGTGCAAAGTAGTTTCCAACTAGGACTTGCTTCAGATGCTTAAACAAGAACATTTATCCTGTGGCAATTAAGCTGTTATTGTAGTGCAGCCAATGTGATATGTGGGTTGAGACAGCTAAAAGCTGCTGATATGGCCAGAATTGTCAGAGAAGTGGAGCAAAGCCTGAATTAACTGCAGGGCTGGCAGAAAACCTCTGTTCCTTTCCCAGCTGAGAAATCCTGAGTATGAGGTGAAGATGGCGTGGGCAGCCAGGAGGGCACAAGGTCAGACAGAGAGGGGCTTGATGCTTCTGATTCAGCTTTATGCAGCTTTCAGCAGGAACCATCTGTGTCTTGGAGGGGATGTTTTTAAATAATGCAGAAAGGATCATTCCTGCCAAGCTATGCAGTACATACACAGGTAGAAGGGACTCTGCAGCAGAGCAGTTAAGACTTCTTAGGTAATGGGAAGAGGATGGAGGATATAACTTGATAGACAAGGATGCAGAGAAGTCAGCTGTAAGTGTAAAGGAAATTATACATCTTTTCTGAGACATTTCCATGTGCACACATAATATACAGAGGTTTGCACTCTTTCTTCACGATGCTTCCTGTTACTCATGGAGTAGTACCCATTCAAGCTTTAACTAAACTCTATTGACCGCACTAGCATCTGTCTCCTTAGATAAGGGTTGAATTTGACCCACTTTCTCCTTGTGTCTAATTTTTTTTAAACTGTTAATGTGTTCTCATAGTGCTTTTTAATGCTTTTTAAACACTCACAACTGAAAAATAGGCTACGTTTTGATGTTTGGTTCTTACTTTTTTTTGTGGGTTTTCTTGTTTGTTTGCTTGCATGGATATATGCATGCTTAAAGCTTTGTCTTTTCTCAGCTACATTTTGATGGTTGATAGACCACAGGTGGAGAAGTGCCAGTACATCTGGCTCCTTTTCCTCTGAAATGCTCTTTCTAATACCTCATTTTTACAATTTTTTAAAAATAATATCTATTTTAAAGATGGTATTGCAACTCTGGCAAATTTAATGCAATAATTGGGAGATTAAGTAGGGTAACAGAGCTGAAAAAGTGGACTAAAACCTTCTTTATCAAGAATCTTCCTCTCCTCCAACATCTGAAATAAAATAAGGGGTTCTTGGACATCCTGTCTGGGCTTTGATGTGGTGAAGAACAATTAATTAAGTTTTATTACAGTATTATATAAATGTCATTACAATTTAATCTCAGTCAAGTAGAATCAATCAGTCCCTGAACTTAATGAGAAATGCCCACTCTGGAACTACCTAGAAAAGCAGGAAAGTATTTAAATACATAGGAAAGGAAGCCTTCAAAGCTTAGACTCTCTTCTTTCTTTCTGGCGTTCTTAGAGCATTTGTAGGATGCACTAAATAGGGATGAAGATACAAGAAGAGAAGCCATGACCAAGAGGTCATATCTGTTGAACCTGAGGAAGAATGTCACCAGAGTGCGACACTCTGGTCACACTGTTTCATTCATTACTGGTGTTCCATGTCTTTTGTTGATGGATATTGTAAAGGAACATTGATAGAAAGGGTGCCTGACCAACCTCGCAAAAAGACAAGGGTGTGACATTCTGACTTCTCAAAGCCTTGTGTTCAGCTGCTGAGCCCAGTCAGCACAGAGCAGTGTGGGTGACACCCAGTTTGTCACTCGAGGATGTCCTTGAGCACATCACCCTCTTGCTGCTAACCAAACACCATCGGGTGCGGCAGCCTGACTCAGTGCCATCTGTGTTGCCTACAGGTTTGGTAACATTTTCTAAACCTGCCCTGCAGCAAAAGCCTTCCAAGTGTCACAGGCTTTTAATTTAGTGCAGCAAACAGATCTGAGGTTGGTTGAAACTTGGTCTAATCTTTGCATGTGGTCTAGATGGGCTGAAAGATTTGCAGTTTCTGGTATAGCTGATCCAAGACAAGGGTTTATTGTGGAAAATGAACCCCAGTGCATTAGAGCAGGTTCAGAGCACTGTGCTGAGTGCTTTCCTGTCAGGCAGAACTGCAGGCTGCAGTGCCTTTAGTCAGTGTTCAGAAGCATAGTGAAGCGAGATGTAAAATAACCTGAAGTGTCACGCTTCTGCCCCTTTCACTTAAATCTCTCTAACAAGACTGCTTGTTCAGGTAGGTCACTGTAATCTGTCCTCTCTTTCATATCCACATGTTCTAACAAATTTGGTGCTGTTCAGAAGGGTCAGGAGAGCAGCATTTTATTAAGGCTACAATTAAAAGACTTAAAGATATCTGGAACAATATCAATAAATCCTGGTTTTTTACATAGCGAAAAGGGAGCCATTCCTGGCTGCTGTTCACCTTGCTGGCTGCTGCGTGGGTAAAGCTCTGGGGACTGGTGTGTGAGATGAGGTGCATGCAGAAGGCTCTGTGTGCATTTGCTTGGAAGAGCAGTTGTGTGACTGCCAGGAACGTGAATATCCATGGATGCGATTCTGCAGCTGCCAGAGCCAGTTGCTAAATTGCTTTCCATTTCATTGCTGCACACTGAAACTGAGGGAATGAGATAAGAAGGGTTTGGCACCCCTTCCCCCTAGCTCTGCGTGTCCTGGGGTTTTGTGGAGCGTTTCATGTTTCAGCTTCCCTGTTCTGCTAAGGCCTGTTATTGCTCTAGAGGTGGGAGAAACTCCAGATTCTGTCAGGTTATGGTGCCAAGAGTTTAAATCTGTCTCTTCTGATTGCTTTTATTTTTTAAGGACCTTTAGAACCTTTAGTTCTGTCTTAAGTGCAGGATTAACAGTGGGAAAGGAATTTATGTTCAGGTGGGGCAAACCTGCCTTGTCCATTTGATCACACATCCTTTTAAAAGGCGTTTCCCTGTTGTGCTAGCTTGGCCAGCTTCCTTGAGTACTAGTCTGTAATGTTTTGCTAAATGGCAAACATCAGGACTCCTGCTCCAAAATATCCACAATTTGGCCCTGTAGATCCATTTAGCATGGAATTGCATCAAGAATAAGTCAGTTGAGGTGATCCTGAAATTACATGGTTGTTGGATTCAGATTCTTCTAACGGCTTTACTTGGGAATCCTTACAGTTGCATGTGGAGAGAGCTGCACTGGCACTGTTTTTAAGGAGAAAAATTGGTTTGAATCACACAGGGAGAATATTTTTAAACCAGATAAGACCAAATCAAGGAGCTTTATGGTTTTAGTTGCAATATATAGCATGGAGTACTGGCAGATCACTGAATCACACACTGGAGTATTTAACATCGCATTGGCAGGCATCTCTGTGTGTTACTCTCTGCTGCTGTGCAAGAGAGAAACAGTTTACAGAGAGATTTTCGACCTGGAAATGTGCTAGGTACACAAACAGAAGCTGTATGCTCATATTTGCCGTATTCTCATGGCTCTCCTCTCCACAGCCTATCCCACACGTGAAGATCAATCAGTCTTTCAGGAAAGACTTTTTCATATAGAATTTCAGGGAGTCATTTCTCCATAAGTTCCTTTCTTTGTGTTATGTTCCTGTTAAGTCAACAGTGACAAAACCTTGACCTGTGAGGAAAATAAACTGAGACAACAATCTTCAACTTATAAAATTTCCAGCTCTGATTGAAGCTGTTGGTAGGCTTAGAAAGACAATTCAGACAGAGAAGAGCTGTTGAAAGGGTGAGGTAAAGTGTTTTAACCTGCAACTCGCCACCGGAAGTTATTCACGATCAAATCTAAGGGCTGCTCCTCCGTGGATATCCCTCACAGCATATCTGGAGGAAAACCATAATCACAAACACAGATTCTTAAATTAATAGCCTCCATTTTGACATTACCACTTAATCTCACAGCAGTTTTAGAATAATACCCTAAGTACATAAGCACTGCTTCTGGGATGGAAACTTTCTTAAGACTCAGAGAAAAAAAAACATTCCAAGATCCAAAGACCCAACAGCTGTCCAAAACTAACTACAAAGCACATTTATTCACTCAAATACATGGAAAGTACAAGATGACAGACATATATCTGCGTAAGAACTCAGAATGGTCCTGACCTTCTTTAGGAAAAATTGCAAAAACCAACAAAAAGCCTCAGCAAAACACCTCCCCTCAACGATGTCACAACAGAATTTAGGTGACAAAAAAAAAAAAAAAAAAAAAAAAAGGATTTTCTAGAAACCCCTAAGTCTATATGACTTCCATGCTACTTTTTATTTTCGATTGTGGCTAGAGCAACAGTAGCAACGTGCTGCAACCATCACTTCAGCAGAAGTTGCAATGCAAAAGAAACAGTTTCAGGAAATATCAAAGCTTTTCAGCCATTTGCCTTACTCTTGCAATTAGGCACAACCTTATTTCCAGCACGTTTTCCTTTTAGCCTCTGTCCTCCATCATGACTGAATTTATATTATATTTAGAGAGGCTGTTGTGAATAGAGAGGGAAAAAGAAGGAAAGGAGAAAACTAAACACATGATCCTAAACAGGACATATACATATACATATACATATACATATACATATACATATACATATACATATACATATACATATACATACTAATACTAATACTAATACTAATACTAATACTAATACTAATACTAATATTAAAAGCGGGATATGCTCAATTTTCAACAACCAAAAGTTGCAGGTAGGAATAAAAAAGCAAGGATGAAATGCAAGCTGAGTTTACTGTTTGCACTGCTGCTCCTGCACAGGTATCAGGATCTCAACTTCCTAAGCCAGGTTTCTGGTCCTTCCAACAAGTCTCTTTCCGACAAGAACTGATTCTGCATCCACAGAATATAGTTTATAATCACCACCAACCTGTAAGAAGTTTTTGGGTCCATTTTGAAAGACAAGATTTGTGTAAATGTGGAACTCTAACAATCCTTGGATTACTCTGCCAACCCTACTGGACTAGATTATCCACGACAGCCTTGGAGATGGAATACAGTATAGATAAACCCACATAACTTCTCTCTGTTATATTATAAACATGTTCCACATCCCCTCCTCATAAAGCTGATTCTTGGTCAGCATTTATGTGTCTTTCATGGAGAAGCTATGAATAGGAGGGAGGTGGCACATTAAATGTAAATTGCATGTGGAAAAGCTGAGGAGACGAACAGATGGGATGGCAGGTGATCAGAGAAATGCAGCTGTGGTGGCCATTTCTGCCCACCAGCACTGGTGTTCTATGTTTCATTTTCTCACACAGCACTTTTTGAGAATTAAGCCTAAAGCTGAGTCCTGCAGACCTTTTTTCTACATGTCAGAAAGGCCTACTTATACTGAAAGCAAAGTTATTAATGTCTTTTTAAACTACAAAATTACAGAGATATTTACACCCAGCCCAGCAGAAAGGGTGGAAAGCCAAAACTGTATGGGCTTTTCCTTTGAAATGAAAATATTTCCCTATCTCTTATAAAGATTTAGAGCTTTAGTTTCTAAGATAGAGCCCCTATTGTTAATCCCATCTGTACTCTGTGGGATATCTCAAGTGACACACCACTAACAATTGAGATAAACATAGGCTCTTTTGCTGGGTGATGGTAAGGAACATCAAGGCTTCTGCTGCTCATGCTGCTCATCACACAGTCATGCTCATTTACATGCTGCTCATGCTGACCTATCTCAACCAGCAGAAAACTGCGAGTAGGTACAAAGAGATTGGAGGAGAGCAGTTCTTTGTGCTGTGCAAAATCAATCAATGCTTAAATCTTCCAGGTAGCTGCAATGTAAAAGTGGCTTTTTACTGGGGTTGGTTTTGGTTTCATTTTTTTTTTTTTTGGGACTTCTAGTTTTTTCTATAAATTTTATTCACTAATGTGAATAAAACCTGTGATTGAAAATGTTGGGAGATCAGCAGCAGGTGAAAGATGCCTCTTCAGAGCACTGTGGGGTTATGTTATGCAGACTGATGGGGTGGTATTTGAAAGCATGATGTTTTTCATTTCAGTATATGTAAGAGATATATAGAAATAATTGATCTGGCTGAGAACATCCATTAATTTCCAGTTAGCTTTTACTACTACTTTTAACCACTCTTGAGTTTTCTGTGTTTGTCTTGATTTTTTTTTTTATCTGCTCTGCTAACAAAAGGCTAACTTCAAGTTAAGGTTTTTCAAAGATGTGAAATGCTGTCCTGTCTTCAGCATCCTGCCTGGCACTTTGTTAACATTCTCAGCTTTGCTTTCAAACCAGTTCCTGTCTTCCTTCCCACTCCCTGCCAAAGAATCCAATTGACCTTGCTGCAGATCACATGTGTATTAAATATAACTCGACCCAGAAGGAGCCATTGCCCCATGGCTGGACCAGGTGGGATTTACAGCACACACACCCACATGAAAAATTGACTTATTGCCTCCACAGAGTATTTGTTTGAAGTGGAGCAAGGCTGTGAGGACAACATGAGCCAGAGTTGCCATGCTGCAGCCAGTGGTCATTTTCCTTGGGAAGTGGGTATTATCTGATCATGTATTATCACATTTGATTTAAACCTGCTGACTGCATGAATGCTAAGCTGCTACCTGTTTACAGGCAGGTGTCTTTCCTTTCCCTGTTATAATTCTGCTAATCAAGATACTTTGTAAGGTAATTCCTGATTCCTCTATGTTAGGTACCTGAAACATTGCACAGGATTAGTATATTCTAGGTGGGAGAAAAAGATGTGAAAGATATATTTTACTTCACTTGGTGGCAGCTGTGGAGCTTTGCTAAAGCTAATTGCTTAATTTAAATTTCTCAACCTGAGACTGAAGTGCCTGTGCGCTCAGTGAGCAAATCCCTTCTGGGAAATGCTGCCTCAAACCATACCTGATGAGGAGAAATAGGTGGTGGCAATGTGAAGCTGTCAAGCTTTGGCTGGGATTAAGTTAATTTTTCTTCCTAGTAGCTGGTAAAATGCTGTGTTTGGAATTTAGGATAAGAATAGAGTTGATAACACTCTGATGTTTTAGTTGTTGCTGATCAGTGCTGCAAAGTCAAGGCCTTTTCTGCTCTTCACTCCACCCCACCAGTGAGTGGGCTGTGGGCACAAGAAGGAGGAGACACAGCTGGACCAGCTGATCCCAGTGGGCCAAAGGGATATTCCACATCACATGGCATTATGCTCAGTACATAATGCTGGGGGGAAAGCTGGCCCAGGGCTGCTTCTCAGGGACTGGCTGGACATTGGGTGGTGACCAATTGCATTGTGCATCACTTGCTGTTTATTATTGTTATTGTTGTTGTTATTGCTACTATTTTCTTCTTCTTTTTCTATCTATTAAGCTGTTTTTATCTCAACCTAAAAGTTTGCTTCCTGAGGGGAACTGAGCAAGTGGCTGTGTGGTGTTCAGCTGCCTGCTGGGTTAAGCATGCCACAGGGCTGTGAGGATTTCTTTGGGTTCCCAGCAGAGGAGCTGGGACAGCCCATCAGTGGATGGGGAGGCAGCCACCCCTCTGGTGGGAGCAGCCACCTGATTTGGTACCTTCATCTGGCACCTCTTGCCCCATGTGTGACATGGAACACACTGGAGAGGGCAGGGGGAGCAGAGTGAAATTGCTGCTGCCTCTGCAGGGCTGTTCCTGCCTCCAAACCTGTTAAAGGATCTCACTGGCACTGGCTGGTAATTCCTCTCTTGGCCCTATTTTATGCCCAGGGTCTGTAAGTGATGGTGCGTCATGTCCAAAATGAGTTTATTTTGTGTAAGACCTGCAGGGTACAGTATGGATGCTCCAGCCTCCATGATTACCTAAAATTATGATATCGTTTTGTAATAGATAATGATCATTATAAGTACACTTAGAAACTTCTGTTTTGAAATGCATGTCTTTTAAAAGAACACCTTTTTTTCCCTGTTTCATTATCTGCTGGCAAAAAGGCATCGGAGGAAGTGTCAAAATCTCTGCAAGCAATGAAAGAAATTCTGTGTGGGACCACAGACAAAGAGCCACCCACAGAAATCGTGGCCCAGCTGGCACAAGAGCTCTACAACAGTGGCCTTCTAGTGACGCTTATTGCCAACCTGCAGCTGATAGATTTTGAGGTAGGTCAGCATCCATAAACTTTTTTTATCTCCTTGGTCTTGGTGTTTTCAGTGACTAGAGCAATATTTTTCTGAAGTCTAGATAATTTCATTGCATTCAAAACTGTTTTCCACAGGCTGAAGAAAGTTGCTGCTCTAGATTGGTTGGTATCCTGAAGGACATGCTCTTACACTGGCAGTAAATCTGATTTTTTTTTAAATTAAAACAAAAACAATAAAGAAATATTGCCACATGTATCCAAACAAGATAGGACTTGATGCTGGGAATACTGTCTAGGACCAACCTCATAAACTTCAGGGATGATCTTTGGGATAGTGCCACTAGAGCTACCTGCTGTCTCTGAGTGTCCAATTTAAAAAGGGTTCATGGACATGGAATAAAAATAATTGGAAGCATGGAGAATTTCATGTGACAAAGGCTGAAAGAATTAAAATGGTTTAGTTGAGAGGAAAGGAATTGAAAAACATATTAAAGACAGACAGCAGGTCACAAGGTAATTTGGGTGTTCCCCAGTTAATTGTTTGGACTAAAAGAAGAAAGGAGTATAACTTTTTTTTACAATAGAAAGATTAATATGAATGTGTATATATATTATTTAATTTTATATATTTATATATAAAATTACATATTCTGTGGAACTACTCACCAGCTTTGTTATTAAAGCCAAAAATGTAGTAAACAACTGCTATGACAACTAAACTTGCTTATAATTAAGGAGGAGAAGAGTTATTGTGGCAAAGATTGCAGTAATTCAGGGTAAATATCAACCCTGTTAATTTACTGCTGTCTGGTAGGGATGGGAATAAACTCTGTCACTGTCAGGTCATTGTCATTCTTGTAGTTTGCAGTCAGCTGGGATAGTGGCCCCCAGGGACTGCTGTTATGAGTTCCATCGTTTCTGTGGCTCCTGGGCACTGGTGATTTCTCACAAGTGTCCAACACCATCAGCAGGAAATTCCCAGCTCTCAGAAGCCAAACCTCCACCACTGAGGTCTGGAACAGGAGCAGCACCCAATGTACAGGCAACTGCTGAAGAGAAAAACCAGTTTCTCAAAGAGATCTGATGCTCTTAGAGACACCTTTTGTGAGAGTCATGTGTAGAAGTTAGTTTCTTTCCATTTTGTAAATTAATGAAAGGGAGGAAAATGGGTGATTTATGTTTCATTTTTCCCACTCTGCCCCCTACCACCAGCAAATCCAGGATCAAGGACTGATTTATTTATTTTGTATTAATTTTTGAAAATGTTTTTAGTGGAATTCTCTCACTCTTGCCCAGGTCTGAAGTTCAGGAGTTTTTTTTAATATATTGTTTTCTCTGCGCCTCCTCTGGTTACTATTAAATGTCTAATTACAAAAATACTCAAAACCCAACAAGAGAAGCCTTTAAAAAACCCTTTAAGAAAAATGAAGAAGAGGGGAGGAGAAGAAACTGTTAGCACAGAAGGGACACTTCTGCACTTTTTTAGTTACATGACAGTCTGTATTGCTTCTGCCAGAAAAAAAGTTCTATATGAACATATTGAACATACAGTCTTTAAAGCACTGGATGAAATACCTAATCTGTTGCTGAATTGCTGTTATTACAAACAATTCTCATAATTCTTATTGCAAAATATATTTTTTATTATTTGCAAAACTATTCCAGTCATTTAGCCAAGCTGTTATACATGTTGTTTGGACAAAACACTAGAATCCAAATGTCACTAAACTAGAGGACAGTAAGAGCATATGCTGCTTTGTCTTCATGTCTTCCCACTGACTTTTCCAGTTTATCAACTTTTCTGTTTCCATTTTGTTATATTGGTGGCCACAGTTTGTGTTTAAGTTTCTTAGTTGAGCAAGCAGTATCATCCTCTGTAACATGCAAGTTGATCTTTTGATCTGTATGTAATGGTAAAAAGCAAATCATAGCCTACTGAAAATCTGATTTCTGAAAGCAATAATGTTACTTTGCTTTGTCCTGACTCCCTGTGTCCTCCTCACCAACCCTGCTGCCCACTTTGATCCCAATTTTTCAGACCTGAACTTCCCTTTGAAGATGTGTTTTCAAAGACTGTGTAGGGAAGACTTGTATACATCCATCACACATTCGTAGAAAACACAGGTTTATTGCTTCTGCCACTCAACAAACAAGATATAATTTCAGTGATGATATTGTTATGAAGCACTAAATTCAGGTTTGGGAAGGAGCCCAGAATCAAGATCAGACTGGATTTTTAGAAATTTAAAATATGAAAGTTAGTTTTGAACTTTGAGGAACTGAGGCGAATATGCAAACAGAACAAGTCAACTAAAAGTGTAGCTGTTACTGTGTGTAAGCCTAAAGGTTCACAAACTGTAAAGCCCCCAAAATAGGCAGTAAATAACTATAAGGCCAGGACTGGTGATTTTATAGTCTTTCCTCTACTTTGCTTTGAAACAGGGTATTATACAATCTTTTATTTATATAATGCATCCTTGGCAGGTTTTTTTGTTCTTGTCTAGCCACTTTCTCTTCCTGCTGCCTTATCTTGTGCTTCAGTGGCCATATGTATTTCATTACAAGGCAAAATTCAACTGCAGATCCGAGTAAGGAGTATTTCAAAAGTACTACTACAATTTTAATGTATGTCAGGTGGTGAAGGAAATCTCTTGTGGCTCCCTCCTATCTGCCTCCATTCCCTCCTGGAGAACCCATGCAGATCAACTGGCTTTCACTATCATTGATCTCTAAAAAATTAGCTATAATTGGATACATATATCTATATATTTATATCTATCTCCTCTCTGCTGGTGGATATTATGCTGCAATACACACAGTATTAAGTAACTAATATAAAATTTGGCATAGAGGATCACGTAATTTCTAGCCATCTTTACCTCACCCTTTCAACAGCTCTTCTCTGTCTGAATTGTTTTTATATTGGAGTAACTGCTGAAGCCCTTGGGGATCATAGGATTCCAGGCATATGATATGGGTATTGTAAAGATAGGGGAGAATGGGATGACTTTATACAGAATTAGCCTATTTGAAATTATGTCCAAGGGTCAAAAAATGTGTTGCAGACAAAAGCAGATGGATTGGCCTGCTCTGATTTGATTCTCCTGTTTAATTCCCAGAGTCTCCAAGTCTCCAAGCCAGCTGGGCTGGAACAAGTAAGAAAGCAGAATATTTTGTGTTCCTCAGCACTGATTTATTTGTAGAGGTGAAACCAGGGAATTTTCCTTCGTGTGAAACTATCTGCTCCTTGGCTTCAAACATTCAATAAGTTCTTTGCCAAGGAATGTTTGTCCTCCCAAGACAGATCAATGAGCATGTACAGATTAGAAGTGACCTTTTGCTTTAGTTTGCCCTGTGCATAGTGACCTGCTGTTGACTCAGTGCCTTGGTTACTGGTCCTTAGTGCAGCCATCTCCCACCTCCCTTAACTTCACACATCAATTTGTCTGTGTCAGGGGGGAATGTGGCGGGGGAGGAAGAGGATTTCTAATGCAAGATGTATTGGTGAACTGAATAGAACATGATTTGGAAAGACCTTCTGGAAAGCTATTTGCACAGGGAAGCGTTTGAAGACAAAAATGTGATTGTGTAGATAGGTGCATACAGCACAGCATTAGGACAAAGAGAAGGACTTTAGTTTTGATTAAAGCTGAGACATGGATGTGATGCAGCCGTCTCATTGGTAGGAGTTATTTAATTTTTCATGGTAAATAATGGGCACATTTCTGATTTTCAGAAATGTAATCAGACTTTTTAGTTGTTTGCATTTAATTAATGAAAAGCTTTTTAAGTGTAGGCAGTGTGGCAGTGATTTGGTACCAGCTTGATTACTCCCATTTGGAGGCTACAGGAGTAACAGCACACGCAGCAACAGCATGCTTGGCTCAGGGTAGTGGCTTGCTTTTATGGTGCTTTAGTGTTGCTATTTGAAATAGCCAGGGACTTGGCAGACAGTGTAAGAGGAGTGCACATCTTCATTTAGGAAAAAAAAGGTGCAGATGAGAGTGTGGAAATCAGAAGCCTTCAGAGGAGGAAGCCTTCTTTGCTCACACAGCAAATGTGAGGCAGAGAGAGTGTGGAGAAAAAATAAAAGGTTGACCTGTTCTGTTTTCAGTTTAATTTGACCTTTACATCGATGTTATAGTAAATGGTTGTTTGCTCATGTTTTTCTAAGCAAAGATATATTTTGCTTCTTTAACAGGGCAAAAAGGATGTTTCCCAGATTTTCAACAACATCTTGAGAAGACAAATTGGCACACGCAGCCCTACTGTGGAATACATTAGTGCCCATCCACATATCCTATTCATGCTTCTAAAAGGGTAGGTGCTTTAATTTGAGTTTCATTAAAGAGCATTGCCTGGAACATGCTGGCATTGCAGTTGATCTACTTTCTCACTTTTAGATTAAGAAAACAAAAAAGGATTTTCAGATTTTGTTCCAGATTTCTTACTTTATTCTTTTAATATTGACTTTCTTTCTCTGGAACTCTATACTTTTTAATGATCAGATTATTTCATTTGGCTGTTATTTCTTCACCAGGCTTCATGTTGAAATAATTATGTGCTGGTTGTTTTTGACTGCTCCCCATGTGATGTGTACTTCATTTCTTACCATAAACTCTTGTGCAGCATTGTTGGTGACTGCTCAGGTTCATTTAGACCTTTTTGCATTGCAGGAGTGACCAAGAGTGGTGTCTGTAAATAACTGGAGTCAAACTGGAGCACTGTGTGGTAGAACTGTGTGGAGAGAAGCAAAAATGCATTAAAAGAGTAGTTGTGCCTGTGGGACAGACTTCTCCAATGCTTGTGGCCACAAGTGATTTCAACTTTAAATTAGTTCTGTAATTAACTCCACAACTTACAGCATTAAATCTCTCTTATTTTTTGGTCTTTTTAACCTCAGAACAGTGGTGGTAATTCTCTTCATCATTATTACAAACTGTTTTTAATTTCATATGTATATGCAATCATTTTCTTCTATTTTCTCTGTCTTTGCTTTTCCAGTTTTTCACTCATTTTGATCTTGCAGTTGAGCATGTACTGCTACCATATGTCTGGGCTTTATTTAAAGACAAAAAATATTTTTGGACTATGTCCCAGATTTTCTTTGACATCTCTAGCAACCAAGAATATTAAGATGATAGTAAAGTTTTTATGCATATATGCTTCTGACAGACATTTTACAGTAAGTGACCTGAGTTAGTGGATGAATTTAAATGGCATCACTTAGATGCTTCTTTTGGAGAATCCTGCTGCATGCAGCAGTGTCTCTGTGTTCCTCAGGCTCCTCGTTCATGATGTCTTGACTAGCCCTCTGCAGGACTGCACTGTTTCAGAATTTACATTTCTGGAATGTCTTGTTAAAAAGTGCAGTTGAATCCATCAGTAGAAGTCCAGATTCAGTCCTACCCAGCCTGAGCAGCAGCTGCAGAACAGTGTAATGATGTCAGATGGATGATGCTTTCCCTGCCTGTGTCCTGCTGCTGGGACTGTCTAAAAATGAGACCCGAAATCTGTGCCTGCTGCCAGGGCAGAGCCCTGCATACACAGATTGCTGTGTGCCTACAGCATGGGGTGTGTGTGTGCAGTCCACTGCAGGACTGGGAAACAAGCACCTCCTGTTAGGCACCACCACATGGAAATGTGACTTGAGGACCTATTTTCTTCTTTATTTAATGCTGAATGAATTATATTATTTATATTATATAGATACATATTTATATAATGCTATAGGAAATATAGGATCTCAAAATCTCCTAAAGGAAAGTGGGTTTGGCTGACTTGTGCCATTTTGAGTTTGTTACATGACGTTACATTATCTGGAGAGAAAATAAAATCACCTCTGCCATGACTATAAAAGAAATGGCCTAAGAGTACTGTGACTGTTGTACTTCTATTGGATGCAAAATTTCCTCTGTCTCCTGTCAGTCCCCAAAAGCAAAAGGTTGCTTTTTTGTAGCTTAATGTGAGCTCTATTGAGTGGGAAGGATCCTCAGTCAGAGCTCCCACCCAGTGTTTCCTGTCTCGTACTCCAGTGGAACTGCCAGCTTAAGATAACAGTTCCTACCTATTAGGCTTCATTTTACTTGTTGCTTGCTTCCTTCCAGCTTCTCAACTTCAGAAAACACACAGCACATAGTTCACTTTTTTTCCTTTCTTTCATTTGTGTAGGTTATTTGACTTTGTTGCTGCACGAGGACTTGCTTTGTGTATAGGATTTCACCTGAATGCAGGCTTTGTATATAGGATTTCAGATGAGTACAGTATTTGGTATACATAGAGAACCAGTTGTATTTGGGCCAGTTTTTTTCTCTGGTGTCAGCCTATTGCATTAGCCCAGAAATAACTTCAGTCCTTTGTAATTGAAAAAATATTTTCCCTTTAGGATAGTGACTGTTGGGGACTGAGTTTATGGCACTTGCATTGTTTCTCTCAAGTGACAAATCTAGAAGCTTCTTTATGAATATATATATATAATACCACATGCTATCTCTACCCTAGACACTACCCCAATCTGTGTTGTGATGATCTCTTCATATCACAGTGCAGTTAGAACTTTAATGGTATGTTGGCTGAAGTTGCAGAATTTCCCTTGAGTTTATCCAAGGATAAACTCAGGCTATACAAGTAGTGTAGAATCAGGTCAGAATATATCTGTCGAAGACCTTGTGTCTCCCAGGCTTGATGTCTTCCAAATGTCCTGCCTGTGCTCTTCACCTTGTACCATCTTCTGCACTAACCATGGAAGAATTACTCCCTTTACACAGAAATGCATTTCTGCTCTCAGTCTTGCCTCTTTCAAACTCCACAATAAGTGTTTTGATATACTTCAAGTCTATTGTTATTGTTTCATTTTCTAGTTGTCTCCAGTATTCACTGTGTGGGGGTTTCTTCAGGTTGTAAATTCATCCAGACAGAGAGGAACTCAGTATTTTTTTCTGTTGTGGAAATACAACAGCATAGAGCACTAATTGCTCATTAGAAGTGATTTTGAAACACATTTCTATCATTCCTGCCTGGTGGCTTTGCATGTAAGTGTGGGTGCAAAGGACATGCTAGCTACGAGTAGGCAGCCTGTAAACTTATTCCAGGCTTATTCCAGGCGCCAAACCCAACTTCCCTTGCTTATGTGAACAGCTGAAGGTCCATAGCCCACTTCCAGATAATGGAGCATTTGACTAAGAGTGATTCTGTTGATACTTAATGTTTTTAAAAGTTATTGTGCTGGAAACAATGTAATTTGCTTTTATTCCAACCAAAATATTCATTAGCCAACTATTAAATATTTTCCTGGCTGCGCTCCTAGGAGCAGCTCTGCCTCATTTTCCTTAAAAATTAGTATTCCTGTTAATGGAGTCGATGCCTCAATGGGAAACATCAGTGAATTTTTGCTGTCTGAAGAGTTAGAAATTCAAGTTTGCAAATGCTTCCCCAAACCAAAACAAACAGGGGTTTGAGTGCCTGCATTTCCTTGAGGGTGGGAAGCTTCATTTGCCTGTTTGGAATAGCAATGCATTTTCATTAAGCCAACCATTGTTGACAGCAGGTTGAAGTATGCAGCTCTGGTATGCTCTCAGAACACAACTGTTCTTTTAAATTGCAAGCTGGTGGTAAATTTGAGGGCCCACTCACTTACAGCACAGATGGCATTTTGTGTTTTTCTTACTTTTTTTTTTTAATTGTATTTCTTTTGGCCTAGTGATAGGAATTAATTGTGCAAAGGAAAAATGATGCTGATAAGCTCTGGATGATAATACACAGCTCTGATATAGTATGACCAGTTTATTGAAACAGAGAGTGCTTTTTGTCCCCTTGGACTGCACCGCTTTCACATGATTTCTGTCAGATTGCAGGAAAAAGTTAATTTTAAGTCCTTCTTGACTGCTGGATTTCATCATTTTTGTTTTTTAATGTGTTTCTAACAGTTTTGTTTCAGATTAATTTCATCTTTAAAGAAATCAAGACTTTGTAGAAATGGAAGATGATCTGAATCGCCTCCCCCCTCCCTCCCTTTCTCTCCAAGGGCAAGATGTGTGCTGGCTCCTGGGTATTGCAGTCCAAGTGCCATAACAGGATTGTAACTTGAGGAATGGGTGCTTGTGTCTTGAACACAGCCAGAGCCTCTGCAGAAGAGGAATTGAGCCCAACTTCTCCTAAACTGAAAAAAAAAAAAAATAAATTCAGAGCTACAGAAAGCTTAATCCTGTTAGACTGCCTGGAGAGTCTTCTTCTGCCTTATTTAATACTCCAGAGTGATGTCCTCTAGAAGAGGAGTGGGAGGTGATGGATGGTCATGAGGTGTTACAGTTTTCTTGGATAAACTGAGGAGCTCAGAATTAAGTCTGAAAAGGGGGGTTATTATATTGTACAGGCTGTGCTTTCTCACAAATACAAAAGGGCGAAGGAGCTCTGTTGAAATATTGCACACTCCCCATGGTCTTTTCACATAGAGGAGGTGTAGTGCAAATTTACACCAAAATGTATTTTGGCTCGGGAAGAGAGAGGTTTGCAATGAAAAATTTTGGCAGCCTTATCTGTGTGTCTGCTCCTGAGCTTTGGGATGAGGTCCTGCAGCTGGGTACAGCACTGTGGCTGGGAGCTGCCCTCTATGTGTGGTGTCCTTCTGGCACATGTATTCCCTGTTGCTAGAAAGGTGCCTGTTTATATTTGTTCTTCTTTGTTTTGATGTTTTCTGTTTCTCTTCATTCTCCAGATATGAATCCCCAAATATTGCCTTACGTTGTGGAATTATGCTGAGAGAGTGTATCCGCCATGAACCCCTGGCCAAAATCATACTATTTTCAGAACAGTTCAGAGACTTTTTTAAATATGTGGAAATGTCAACATTTGATATTGCTTCTGATGCCTTTGCTACATTCAAGGTAAATTATTCAATACATTCATCATAGTTTGTGTCAAAAGCAGCATTCTAGCAGAAGTCATCACTGAGCATTGTGTTGCTTTCAACTGGGTGCTTTTTTATTGTTTAGATTGTAGTAGGATTCACAACAGTGTTCAAGTCTGCAAAGAATCTTTAGAGAAATGTAAATCTGTATTTAACATTCTTCACCTTGATAACCCATGGCCTTTTATGCTACCTTTTAAAACTCAAATTAATTATGCATTACACACAGTTCTTGTAAAATGCATAACCTTTTTCTCTCCCTACCTTCCCCCAAGACAAACCCACTGCCCATCACACAAGTAAATAGAAGGCATCATTTAAAACTAACATTTGAAATAACTGTAATTTTTGCTGTCCCTTCTGAGCTCAGCAGTCAAGTTTAGATTAATGCCAAGCCTGCTGATTATTTTATAATGTATTCATAGTCCTACTTTTGTGACCCATGGTTCAGTGTAAGGACTGTAGTGCTAAAAGCTAAGTAGGTGGAAGCACTGTAGAGGCTCTGAAGAGTGTAGAGTAGAGTGTACTAGCAGAGTTCATGTTGTATATAAAAATGAGGTTGGGCGAAGTTGCCAAATTTCTTGCAGTTTGTATGTGACCATCATCCTTCCCACAAGGTGCTAGTACGGTCTTAGAGAAAAACAAAAAACAAACAAACAACAACAACAAAAAACAAACCCCAAAACCCCCAAAAATATGATGCCTGTGAACTTCACATACAGAGTGGATTAATTTATTTCTGAAAAATAAAACTGAGGGAAAATCTTTAATTAAAAAGACTTTTCTAAATTTAGATCTCACTCCTTTTTTTCTTCTCTCACTGAGCTCTGTGCTGTCATAGAAACACATTGTTTATTCTTTCCTTTCAAAGCTAATTAGAAGTATGATTAGATAAACCTTAGGAGTAATTGTAAGGAATATTAGAGCTCAGCTCAGTGATTCTACATACACTGAAACCTGTCTTTTTAGTGATGTTTACTAACTTACTGAACAGGATAAAGATTTGCATAATGGAGATAACGTTGCATTCTTCAGTAATGACTTGAGCAGAATTAGCAATTCAAATCATTCATTAATCAGTTGCAGCATCTTTCCCTTATTGTACGTTTTGCTATTGTGGTGTCTATTAGGTAAAGGTTATGAAATTCATAGTAGCACAGAAACACAGATAAGGTATAAAAATGCTACATAACTGAGATATTTAAATCTTATGTTTCTGGCATTTTACACTATGCTCAGAGGAATATTTGTCTCTGGTCAGAAAAAGTGCTCCTGGACTCAGTTCCCAGTGTGACAGAAGAGATTTGCACCTTCTCCCCAGGTCCTGCTTTGAGCAGGACAGCAGAGTGTGTTGGTGGTGAGGGACAGTCTTCACCCCAGCCAGGAGGCACGATGGGGACAAGGGTCAATTAAACTGTGGCAGGGACTGTAGACTGCTACAACCCTCCCAAATAGAAGAGGCACTGATGTTGTTCGTAGATCTACAGCTGTAGAATGTACTTCTGTCCCCTGTGAACTGGGTGTATTTTAAGCAGGATTTAAAAATAGGATTCTACATCCTCACATGCACTGGAAAGAGAGGAGTATGAGGGCAGTTTATCCTCAGACAAAGGACAGAAATTGCCTTTTAAAATGCTTGGGGAAATGTATAAACAGCATTTCTAGGTTTTTTAAAAATTGCCTCTTAGCACCTGATACATGGTCAGTTCTGGAAATAAACCAGCTGCTCATCTCACCTCCTGTTTGTCTGTTACTCTGAATAGCTGGAACAGCAAGAAGTGATGTGGAAGGGATTTAATAATGAAATATGGAGCTAGCTCATTTCTAATACTGGAAAAATAAGTGCTCTAATTGTTTGCTGGCTGAATTACTGAACTCACGTTCTCATTTCTGTTGTCTTCGTGTTGGGTTCCCACTTGCCACCAGGGTGTCTGGTTCAGAGCTGAAACCCTTGGATAGTCTATGCACCAGAGGAGGGCTTAATTAAATGTGCATTAAAGTCTGAGGATATTTATAGTAGGGAAGCACTGGAATTTTTTATGATCTGGAGATGTACTTCTTAATTAAAGTTATCCAGATGTACTGCAGAGAGGAAACAGAACTGTTAAAAATGCAGAGGAAAAGGGTTTGTATTTCAAGGTATAAGGTGGTTGTAGAGGGTACAAGCAGCAGTTGGAACATGCTGGCTGAATGCTGCTGCTCCATGCTTCCTCATCATTTCCTATGAAAACTCATTTTGGATTATATTTCATTTGTGCCCCCTATTGAAGGACTTGTACTTGCCTCTAAGTGCCCTGCATAAAAGCTCCTGAATCACGTGTTTCACTCAGCCTTTAAAACTGCTGTCACTGCAGTCCTGCTGAATGAAGGGATGTATTTAAAACAGGCACTGGATTTTGTAGTGCTCTGCTTTCCTCTTATAATTGATGATAAAAATAAATTAAAGGATTAGTATGTAAAGGATTTCTTTTATTTGTGAGGATGTGTCTGTCCATCTGCTTGAGCTCCTCATCAGCTTCAGTCTCTGCCTGGGTAGGAAACCAAGAAAAAGATTATGAAAAAGAGCAGAAACTGATTCACTGAAAAAACCCAACTTGAATGGACTTCATCAGGCATTTATTGCAATCAATGTTATGTTTTAAAAGAACCAGTAAGATAAAAATCATACTTAAATGCCTCATACTGGCCGCTCATTTCATAGCTATTCATCCAGTAAAAAGACTCTTCTGGAGCTGAACATTTGCATCTCTGTCACTGAGCACCAGCATCCCCATTCTGTGGGAGAGGTTCTTTTAATTCAAATTTAATTTGTTGGCCTTCTGGAATGGGAGGCAGTCTGTCCAGCTGTCTGAAAGGTCCCCTACTGCTTTGTGCCAGAAAGCCAATCTTGGGCAGAAAAAGCTCTACAGAAGAGATTCATCCCACTTACCTGAGACTCCTTCCAGGGAAGGTAGTGGAGGTGGAGGGAGTCTGGATAGCTTAACTTAGGTTGGTGCCTAGCTTTCATTATTAAACAGTTGAATGCATATACAGTGGTTGAATTTGAGTTTTCCTTGTATTCTTGGAGAGGAGCAATAGCAGTTCAGGCTTGGCATTCCCAGCTATGAGGTATCATGTAGATCACTTTTGGCTTGGAGACCATAGCTCATCCTCTATAAAGGGTTAATTTAATTTCTTCCTTTTCTCCATCCCTGTTTAATGTGAGTACTGTGAACTATGACCTATCAATAACAAGAAAAGGTAGGAGGGAAACAGGAATAAAAAAGAAAGAGTATTAGAATAGTTCTTATATTGATTCTGTTAGCATTACATTAACTGAGTTCTCCCTAAAATCCTACTAAACACATAATGAATGCAGTGTTGTCTATAAAAATCATGTTGTGAATGCCTTCTGGTCAAAGGTGCTGAAACACATTTGAGAATCAAGGGACAATCACAGGCACTCACTCTCTCAGGTAACCGTTCTCTGTTCTTCCTTAGGACCTGTTAACGCGACACAAATTGTTGGTGGCAGAATTTCTGGAACAAAATTATGATGTAGTAAGTATCAATGTTGGAAGACTTTTAAAAAAATCTATTTATGCTTGGCTGGGAAAAAAATTGCACAAAAATTGTGCTCTGCGTAAACTCCTCACATAGAACTGCAAAACCAAACGCTGCTTTGTACTGGAGTGGAATCTGTGCCTGGCATGTGAAATGCAGATCTCCCCTCTGCACGCACCTGAGGGCACACACCAAGAAAACAGGATTTGATTTCAGGAGAAATCAAAGGTTAAGAGCAAGTTTTATTCCTTGCTGTGTGCATCAGATCTCCTCATGTGTGAATGGAACTGAAACTTCACATGTAAGCAGATCATGGGAGAAAATTTGTCCGTAATTTTAAACAGTTTTGTGATACTCTACCACCGACAGGGCCATACCAGTGTTATTTATTGTACTTTGGGAGAGGAGAAGAGTTACTGAAACGAGTTTTAGCATTACTGGAAATTACATGTACCTAAATGAGGGACTGAGGTCTGAGTATTCCTATTATCTCCCTAAGGCAATTAGTTCCTTGGTTAGCTGCTATTTTTCACTTCGATTTTTTGGCTCCCTTTTGGACCAAATGTAGGTCAGAAAAATTCCATTGGATTCAACTAAAATTGGATTGATACAGATCATGGAATTAGACTGTGGGTTATGTTTTCATGTTACCTGAGGTATTCTTTATTTCATTGCCAAAATGAAAAGACAAATTTCTTTCATTCTGGTTACTACAAAGGTTAAATAAAGAGCAGGCTTGTTATTGCTGACTCACTAATGCAGCTTAGCTGGAGCAAAATAAATGTCTCTCCTAATCTTTTCATACTGAAGCACTGCACTGGAGAAGTCCCTATTCTACATTTATTTGATGTTTTAAATTTTTAAGTATCAATTGCCTAAGTGAGGGTTTTTTTGATTGGTCTTTTGTTTTTTGGTGACTATGGGACAGCAGTGTTGATTTTTCCTGCTTGTTTGGTAGATTGTTTGAACATATTGCAGCCTTCTCTCTCAGTCTTCCTGACCACAAGATTCCCTTGGTCCACTCCTGCAAAATCCAGCACATGCTTTGCTCCTAGTGACCCGTACTGGGCAAAGAGCTTTAATGGGTGAGGATGCTGAAGGCAGGCGAGGTGGCACCTCACAAAAGGAGCATTTGGGATACCCATCACCATTTTGGGGTGTTGTATTGAGTCACACAGCCAGGCACAACCATGATATGAGTGAGTGGACATTAAGTGCTGGACCCACATGTCCTGGCAGCAGAGTTACCCTTCTGTAAGAGAAGGCTGTCCAGGCACTGGCTTACTTCTGTCCCAGTTGGCTCACACCAGCCCCTGTTCCATCCAGTCCATATGTGGTATTCCCTCTCTGCAGCTTGGAAGAGGAGTGTTCCTGGGCACTGCATGATAACCAGCCAAGAGAAAAGGCCACAAGAGCCAGGCCTGGCATTGCAGTGAAGTGTTAAGAGGATGGCACTGCTGCTGCCACCTCCTCTGCTCCTCTGGGTGAGAAGGACCAAGAGAAGGAAGAATGGACATGAATCTGATGCATTTGTGTTCTCTTGTTACTCTAGATCTTTGAGGATTATGAAAAACTCCTTCATTCTGAGAATTACGTAACAAAGAGACAATCTTTGAAGGTAATTCCTCTCAGCACTTTTCTCCTAAATTTGTACTCTGTGTTATGCAGAATATCAAGGTGTGTGTATGGCAATGGAATAGCCATTTTCCCATCAAAAATAGAACTAAGAGCTTGTGATGCTCTTCCTGAAAGGCACAGGAGCTCCCTGTGTCTTTTCTTTCCTGGACCTCTGGGAATCACTGAGCCGTTTCTATGGAACGAGCACTATCACTTCTCTCTGAGCTCAGACCTGTGCTTTGGTTCAGAGCATGGGTTACAATAAACTTGGCCATAACATGGCAGTCTCTGTCTGGTGCACCAAGTGTGACATGACCTGCACCTGGAAGCAGAGTGGGGGTGTGACTGTAACATGGGAATGGAATGAGGGTGTCTTTGTGGGACAGCTGCACTACACTTTTGTCCCAGCTGCTCATACCAGACCCTATTATACCCAGCCCATTTGCAGGATCCCTCTCTGTAGTATTTAGAAGATGAGCATTATTGGGCATTAGATAACCCACTGCATGATAAAAACTCTAGTTTCTTATTTTTTTTTTTAAGGTAGTGACATTGAAACATCTTAAGCAAATATTGCATTCAAAAATGACCTGGTGAACTGGAAAAAAAAGTGGTTTTTTTTTCTAATTGTGCTTACAGCTTCTGGGTGAACTTATTTTGGACCGACACAACTTTGCCATCATGACGAAATACATCAGCAAACCAGAAAACCTGAAGCTGATGATGAACTTGCTGCGAGATAAAAGCCCCAACATTCAGTTTGAAGCATTCCATGTGTTCAAGGTGAGCCAGTAGGAATTGTAGTTTGCCTGTCTTCAGGTAAGACCTAAAGCAGCATCATTTTGGTTTGAGCTGGGGCTAGTCAGTCAAGTAGCCATGAGCTACAGGTAACAAAATACACAACTTCTAAGTAGTATCCAGGGGACCTTCTCCCCACTCCTGGATCATTTTACCATGTGATTCTGGATAAAGATAAAAAAGGGTCTTAAAACTCTTCCTTAAGATTAAAGATAGGTGATGCTGGGGCTGGGCATCAGTGCAAACACAATATGCTTTTAAAGGTATTAAAAGGGTTTGGTAAATCTGAGCTTGAAATGAGTTTCATTCTTCCATCATTTTGCAGTGACATTAATGCAGTGTTAAACAATTACCAGACCCAACCAGTGTCCCTTTTATCATTATGATCAATGTTAATAAGTTAGAAGTTTGCCATTTTCCTATCAAAAGAGTTCTCTTCTCTGGAACAGAGGATGAGTCAGATTGTTATGCAAAACTAACTCTAATTTGGAATTAACATGTTAATTTCAAACTGTAAATAGAGTTGTTAATGATTATCAGAAGAGGAATTTTGAGTCTCTAAGGATATCCCTTCCCTTAGCTGGCTAAGAAAGATACCAGAAAACACTGAATGACTGTGGAAAGAGGTTACAACACCCTCCACAAATTCAGGGTGACTTGTTGAGTTTTGTGCTTATGCCATTTCTGATTTGGAAAAAAACTTTCAGATATTCAGTGTGGAGACTTAGAGAATGTGCAGCTTCTCTGAAAAGCTTTTAGCTTTCTAAAAGAAAAAAAAAAGCTTTAAGGATAATTAAAAGAAAATTCCTTTCATGAAATAAGCAGCTTGGTAAGCTGCTCCCTTGCTGACTTCCTCCAGTCAACCAAACCACTGTAACTTGTACTCCTCCTCCTTATCAGGAGGTGTGTGGCTCCAAGATAAGCAAGCAGTCGTGGCTCCAGACACTTGCAGCCTTTGAGATGCCAGTGGGGAGAAGATATCAGAGGACTGGGGTTTCTTAGCCACTCCATTAATTGAATGCAAGATTTTTATTTAAGAAAGACATGAGTTGCTATTCCTGAATTAGTGATAGGCATGGACCAGTCCTTGGGAATGGCTGATTTCACTTATTTTAGGAGGCATTTAAAAGGACTTAGAATAATGTAAAAGAATTGCAGTGTGCAACCATGTCACACATTGCTGTTCCTCCCATTCTGTCTTTCCATTCCTCCCTTCCAGTATGTTGCATCCCATTTCAGTTAGTGGGGATATTGCAGGCTCATCCTTGCCTGACCACCTGCAGTTGCTGCCATGTAGACTTAATACTTGGACCTTGGAGTACCAGAAAAACAAACTGTGAGCAACAGTGGTGCTGTGTCTCTTCAGTTCAAAGGGCCAAACTGTGTCCTCAGACACCTACATGGGATGTTGTTGGTCTTTTCCAGTGGTACCAGTCAGCAGCAGCATTTCAGCAGGGCCAAGGCATTCCTGTGGCATTCCTCACACTGCCTCACACACACAGTGCTCTTTGTGGGGGAGCTGCAGACTCAGAGCAGAACCTGATCAGCTGGAAACTGCTCATCCACAACCACCAGCAGCACACTATCAAGTAGCTATAGAGGTGCACCAGCTCCCCTTTTAGGATCCTCCTCACCGAGGATCTGGGTTCCCTGCGTGGAGCAGCATCCACATTCTCCCCAGGAGATAGGGTTCGAAAATTGCATTGTGAATTGGCTTTGTAGAGAGGGTCAGAGAAGCTCTTTTCTCTCTGATTTCACACCTTAAATTGAGTTCTAACTTCTTGAGAACTACTGAAATCCTTTTGTATTTAAGAGACTGGCTGTTTGTGCCCTGTTCTGCAGTGTCCCTGCCTCCTGTTTCTGGGTTTATGTCTCTCAGCCCTGTTCTCTTTTCAGCTGTAGTATTCCATGTTAATGTAACTGGGAGGGGAATCCTGTCCTCATCTTCTAATCTCATAAATTTTAAACTGTGCCTGCATTTTTAAATTATGCTTGCAAAATACTAACACAGTCCTGGCTGAAATTACAGTAGACTAACCACAGTGATTTGGAATCAAAGGTCTGCTGAGCAGTGGATACTTTCTGCTCTGAGCTGCCAAAAGATTTGGGTTTAAATTACCTGATTTAGATGTTTCACCAGTTAGACGCAGTTGAAATGAAAAAGTGTTTGTTTTGTAAGCATACAGATTCCAACACTCCCATGCCCCAGCTAACCCAAAAAAAGGCTTATGACTCTTACTCCCTGAGGCGATTTCTAATTATTGTAGATTTGAAACTGTAAGATAGAGATGAAAGTGATGAGCACTTCTAGTGCAAACTTATTTTGGAGGAGTATTTTGTGGCTGAAAATGCCAATACCCCCAAGCTCTGAGAATATTTAATTCATACTTACTGTGAGTGTGAAAATGAAGACAAAGTGCCTGCTTGCAGTGCCTCTTTCCATTCTCCATTTAGGAGATGGTTGTTCTTCCTCCTAACTCCAGCCCCTTCTCCTCTTTTGCCTGAAAAAAATGGACATTCTGCCTTGCAGCACTATCCTAAAGGTCTGCAGCTGCTTTGCAAAACTGGATGTTCCAGGCAACAGATGCATAAGGATTACCCAGTATTTAATCATGAGGAAAAGCTAACACACTTCACCTCTTCCCTCCTCTTTCATAAATAATCCAAGGAGATCACTTAGAGTTGTAGGCTGTGAGAGTCACTGGTTCTTCTCTGCAGTGATTTCAGTGGAGAGATGTCAGTCTCAAGCACACACACTTTGAGGATCAAATACTGGGAAGGGCTTTCCAGCTCCTGTCGTGGGTTTGTGATGTGCTCCATTAGTGGAGCCTACTTTGAGTTTGCATGTATGTAGGGAAGGCTGTATCTTTCAGACATATGTGAACATGGTGCAGGGATTCCTTTGACCTCACATATTCAAAAGCAAAGGATAAGAACAGCAGTCTTGGATTTCACATAAACAATTCGCTGATTTTGAGGAAAACACCCTGTAACAGTGAGCTGGGACTGTGCGACTTTCTTGCTCTTAAGGAGACATTTAGCAAGATATATTTTACTCTTTAAATCTAAAAATAGAATGGGTACACTGTGTTTTGTGACCTCAGTTTCATTTTTCCATTCTCTTTCATGCACATTATGAGCTACCTCCTGCAGCTTGCTCTGCAAATGGCTTCACATAATTTGACCATACTGACAGTTTGCTCTTGGTAGGAAGCTGAGACCGTGTCTATGGGGATGTGTCCTCTCTGTTTCTCAGCTGGATAATCTAAAGGACAAGGATTATTATGTGAAGCATTGTGCTATAAGCAGCATGAACCATGTGTGTTCTGTGTGAGCAGTGTCCTGACAGTGACATTGTGCATGACCCCAAAGTAAGTCCTAAAATACTCAGTGCAGGGCATCCACTAATTGCTCTTGCTCTGCTGTTGTCCCAGAAGGTGGTAATGCCTGGTTATTAATTGTAAGGAAATAAGGTCAAATTCTCTAATCAAGTAATTTTCATGTTTGTTTGAAGAAAATGCATTAGGACTTTTAATGGAGAAGGTAGCAACAATTGCACTTTGGACAACTTTTGAAGCTTGAGAGTTGATTTTCATTCTAGGCATTTTACAAATACTCATGAAATGGAACTGTCTCTGTTTTGAGACAGCTGTATTTAGAGTTGGAATTTTTAAATGGTACTGTCTTTATTTTGGGTCTCTGTCTCACCTATCTGAATTTAGTGCTCTAGAACATACATGTTTCATAATAAAACCACAGGTGAAACCAAGTTCTCTGTGGTCCTATCCAACTTCATTTTAGTTGAAATGTTCCAGGTAGCATTAATAATGTTACTATTTTTAGGGATTGAACACTCCTTCTCTATGACAATGCAGAGTTCTGAATGAGTGGCATCCTTTTAACATAAAGCCTCGTGGTGGTCCTACTCCTGGGCTCTGTGAAACTGGTCAGTTGATACTGGCAGGAAATTATTTTGTTTGCTTAGCAAAAGTATTGAATAACATTTCAGGAATTTTCTGGTCCTTGAACATTCTCTCTTTACGAGTCTCTGTTGACACTGAGCAAGACTGGCAGTTGAGATGATCTTTGTTTGAATGTTCACTTTGCCAGTTTTGTAAGGGGAAGATTGTAATCTATAAATAATTGAGCAGGAAGATAAACAGGATGTGATGGTTTCTATGAAATTAAGTTCTTTATTATTTGCTGTGGTAATACCAGTGGTAGGTCAAATATGAAATGCTATTTACTAGGTTTACCACCAACCTTCCAGTTCTGTTTGCAGAGCAGAGAGCTTTTACGACAAGAATTATTTAGATTTCTTCATTTTGAGAGTCACCCTTCAGATAAATATTAAGGAGGCCTAATATTCATTGAGGAAAGATGTTCAGGACTTCTTTGATGGCTTCCATTTGCATTGTCATCCAATGATTTCTGAACATGTGGGTCCTGCCAGTGTATTTGATGGTTTCTTCACCTCGTCACCAAGGGGGAACTGAACCCCAAAATAAAATTTTATTAATTTTAAGATCTTACTAAGATATGTAAATCCCTGCCTGAAGGCTTACATCCTGCTTTTCCCCAAAGCAGCTCATCCAGATGACTGTGGGCTCATCATAGTCCAAATCCTGGAAGTATCTGGCTTCCATCAGCATGATCACCTGCTGTAGGTCAGCACAGAGGGAGCTGCATCCTGGGGCTGCTCCAGCTGAGAGCATAAAGTGCTGCAGCCTCATCCAGAGACAAATGTCCATACTCAGGGGATCTCAAGATCCATGTCCTCTAGATAAAGCCCAGACTGAAAAGCTGTAACGTACATTCAGATTTACATCCCTAAACCCTTTTCCTCCTAGTCTAAGGGGAACCAATGCATCATTACCAGTGTCTCAAAGTTATTTGCAAAAGAGGAGATGCTGCTCTCAGATGCTGCAGCTGTTGAGAGTCCCTCGGGTGTAGTGAGAGCTGTGAACTGCCTGCTCCACCCACAGGCAGATGTGTCCCTGGTACGAGGCTGCCCTGTGAGTACTTTGGGCATTGTGCAGGAAAGTGGCTGCTCAGAAGGGATCCTTGGGAGTGGAGGCTGTTAGTGCTGCACTTGAGAAGTTTTAGGTGGCAAGTGGGAATAAAAAGGAACAATTTAGGATGATAGCTCAGGATAATTAGAGAAGGGCAAGGTTGAGGCCTGTGTGAGTAACTGTAGATATTGTACTGTCACTGGGACCATGGCCTGGACACTAGATCTAGGAAAACTTCGTAATACACTTGGAGAGTGTTCACTCAGCATGGCAGAGGTTGCAGCTCTTTCTGCACAGCAGAGGGCAAAGTACATTGCAGCAAGGACTCCTAGGAGCAGCCTGAGAAGGAAGGATCCAGAGGAGACAAAAGCATAGACAGAGATTAAGATTATTCTAGCATCAGGATGCTAGAGTTTAAGAGCAGATGCTTTGCCTCACCTTTGTGAAATGAAAAAGCACTTCTAGCTTCCTGTTTGGGCAGAAGTACTCAATGGGGTACTGTTGGTGTGTGTTGAAGCCCACTCCTTCCACATGTTCCCCTGATGTGGCACTTTCCCCACCACTTATATAACATCCTCTGATTTTGGAGTATGAAGCCTAATGGTGGGTCCAGTCTGAACCCTGCCCCAGCCTTTACCAGGTGCCATCTTAGGGACAAGAGGCTGTAGCACAGTCCCCCCAGGACAGAGTGTGCATGTTCTTCATCAGGTAGCACAGCTCCTCCCTGAGCAGCTGGATGTGGCTCAGGTTTTCCGGTGGGCACAGCCTCAGGGGAGACAAAGGGAGCTGCAGAAGAGCCCCACATCAGGAGCCAGCGGTGGTGCCGCCTGTGCTCGGCAGGACAACATGCCATTCTGTACTGTCAGCAGATGTTTGTTTTCATTCTGCTTTGGACAGGCTTGGAGGGAAACTGGACGCTTGCCAGTTCTGTCCATCCTTAATTTCTTCTCATCGGGTAGAGAATAACTGGAGTTATTTCTGTCGTTGCACAAGCGCTCAGGCGGTGTTTGTTGACCAGCCATGGTAACCTCGGTGCGAGCCAGATGTGGGAGCTGCTCCCAGGGTGGCTGGGGTGCACTGCATGTGTGTTCCCACTGCGCACCCTGCGCCCTGTCTGCCCCTCCTGACCAATGTCCCACAAAAAAGAGCCTCATCTCTGTGGCATCCCGAGGTCCCTGAAAGAGACTTTCACCACTGCTCTTTGCAACCAGCCTTAGGTTTGCACTTAACCCAGAGAAAATGTTAAAGAAACAGTGTTGTGGCATGAGGGGTCATGTTTGGAGCTGGAGGACTGCAGCTGTAGTGATTACAGGAGGAAAAATCAGAGCATGGAAGAAGACCAGTAAGCCCAAAGTGCTGGGCTGGCTGTGCCGGGTGAGTATCTGGTCTCAAGTCACCTTCCTGCATTGCCACCCTCCTCTGGTCAACAAGGGCTGCAAAGGTGCTGGGCACACTACAGCCCTCCTGCTCCTGCTGCTGTAAGTTTCCATGCTCCCATGAATAGATTAGGCAGAGGAAAGTGAGGCCTCTGACATATTTTTCCAAACCAAAACAAAGCTGGCAAGTCTAATTTTAGGCTTGGTTTAATATGGAAGTGATATCAATACTGACACAAAGCTTTTCAACATTCTCCTGATAATTAATTTCTATGTATTTGTCTTGTGGGTGGGAAGAGGCTGAGGATTGATAGCTCCCTCTCAACAGCTGGGTTTACAGCCAAAAGTTTTTATCTTCAAAGAGCAAAATGAAAAGGAAGTGATACCACATGCGGGCATAGTTTTGCTTCAGTTTGCTGTGGAACCAACATATTTGTACTCCAGTCTGACTGCCTTGGGACAAGGTGTACAGCAGTAGAGTATCTGCCTGCTAGCCTTCAGCTGACTTGTTGGAAAGTAACTTATGGGGATGTTGTGACTGACGTTCCTCTATCTCTCTCTGTTCCCACCCCCTCACTGTCTCTCTGTGCCTGATTTTGTTTGCATTTAGGTTTTTGTGGCCAGTCCAAACAAAACACAGCCTATTGTGGAGATCTTGTTGAAAAACCAACCCAAGCTAATTGAGTTTCTGAGCAATTTCCAGAAAGAAAGGACGGATGACGAACAATTCACTGATGAGAAGAACTACCTGATAAAGCAAATCCGAGACTTGAAAAAGCCAACGGCATGAAGAACACCTCTTGTTTTCCACTGTAGGCATTAATCTCAGTTGTTAAATTCCTCTGTGTCCCTTAAACACCACAATAGTGCTTGAGAAGGCACAGCAAGTGCCTGGTTATTATTTTGTTTTTGTTCCTAGATGTCAAGAGTATAGGGGTTTTACATGAGAACTAAAAAATCAAAAATCTAGAATAATATATTATTTTTTAATCAAGACTACAATTATTTATGTCAGTTTAGAATCTCTCTGTAATAGAAGCTGGTTTGACAGATATTTTTTTTGTGCTCAAGAAGAATGAACCTCTTTGCTTAACTTTATCAGCAAACTCAAGCACTGGCAAGTGCACAGAGCAGGACTTCTGAGGGCTGTGTCGTTGTCCCTTCACACCTGTAGTTGTGACTTGGTTCTAGCACTGCACACACACAAGACTGTGAAAGAATACATTGGTCTCTGAAGTTAGCTGCACTTATAGGTCAGGTTCTTTAGTGAAAGCTATGGAAGATGAACAAGCAGTAAAGGTAATGTTTTTGCTTCATTTTGTGTTCTTTCATCTTTTTTTTTCCCCCCTAGATCAGAGGTTTTCTATTCAGTGCTAGGGAATGGATGGATATATCAGCCATCCGAGCTGTTTCTGCCTAATTCCCATTTCCCTGTGTGTGATCTATCTTGTGCTAGAGCACAGGCTTTTCTGACCAGCTCCCAGCAGTCTCATGAGGAGCAGCCCCATGTACATGGTGTTCAGGTGTCCCGTAATGGGAAAAGGCAAGAGCAACACCCCTCTGTCAAAGGCTGTGCTGTATTGCTGATCAAGTGATCCTGCACCTACAGAAACCATCCACAGTCAAGAATATTGGGTGGTAGCCAGAGCTACTTGGCTGACTTGTGACAAGGGCTGAGCCTCAGCACCAGAGTGAGAGGAGGGTCCTTAGCGTCTTTCCATCTGAATTCCAGTCCTGGCTGTGTGAGGTGGAGTTGAGCTGAGTTCAGCAAGGGAATCATGAAAAGGCCTCAGCCAGATCTGCTGTGTGGGCTGAGGTCCCCAAGCCTTCAGGTGCTCTCACAGCTGAGAGCATTCACTGGATACCGAGCCTGGGAGGCCACTGAGCAGTAACAGGCACCAAAGGCCACCTGTAGTCTGGCATTTTCTGTTCTTGTTCATCCTGATGTGAATTCAGGTTCTGTGTAAAAGTTTTAGAAGAGAAGGTTGTTGCACCATTAATGTTTTGAGTTTATTAAGCTCTATGGTACAAACAGTGTTTCCCTGGTGTGTTTTAAGAATTTTTGGGGTCTTTAGTTTTCTAACATAAAAATCTTGTTCTGATGCTTTATTAGGAAGTGAAGTTTGAGAGCAGAGAGTGGAACTTTCTTGAATTTTTCTGGACAGCCTAAGTTCTGAGTATTCCTATTTGCTGTAAGAAAGTTTTCTAGTTAAAACTCTAGCTAATGCTTCAGGTAATAGGTGACATTGAATTGTAAAAACAGAACAAGCCCTTTTCTTTCATAAAACTGTTGTATATTGAGGTGACTGATACTTTAATTTATGTGCTTCAGAAAAGGGAAGAAACAGAACAGATTGTGGTCTCATTTTTTTTCAGATGTCAGATACACACAACAAATGTACATCCTAGTTGCCTAGAATTTAAAAAAAAATATATATATTTACAAGCTATTAAAGGCATGATTACTCATCACTCTTTATTTCTGCCTCTGGGGTTTTTTTTTCTGTCTTGCCTTTCTGGATAGCCAGACTCCATATAGTGCTAAATTCCTTCTCTCCTGTGCCAGCTGGTTTCAGAAGATGGAGAGGGATGAGCACTGCCTTCGGAGCCAATGCTCTCTGAAGGATTACCTCTGCAGCCCTGCCTGGCAGGGGTCTGGCAACCCCAGCCCCAGCCCAGGGGTGAGCCATGAGCCTCACCCAACACCCACGGGTGGTGTTTGCTGGTAGCGGTCACTTGCAGGTTGATAAGGGAGAGTCTCCAGAATCGCAGTCCTTGGAGCCAGTCATTTAAGTCTGATCCTCTGAGGTTTGGAGCCTGAATCCAAAGGGTGCTTGGCTGTATTCTGAGCTCCTGGGGTGGAGCTGGTCTCCAGGGCTGGATTAACACAGAGACACGTGTCCATTGCCTCAGCCTGTGGAGTCACATGAGAACATTGGGCTTCCAGCCCGTGCTAGGAAAAAGTGTCTCATGGTGTATTGCTGGGGAATGCCTGCCCTTGACGAAGGGAGTGTGACCCACACAGAGGTGCCCAGAGAGTCTGTGAGGGGTCATGCTGTGAGTGCTTTGTCTGCGTGGTCTGGACACAGAGGAGCACTTGAAGAGATCCAAACCTGGCAGTAGCACGAGGAGCGAGGTTACACCCTGGTGTCTGCGTAGGCAGAGATGTGTCAGGCCAACAGGGAACAGTGATGGGCCCCAGCCCTGCAAAGGAAGCCTTTTCCAGGGCAAGGAGTCTTTGGACCACATGAGAAAGTAAGCGGTAAGGAGGGCTTGTGAAAAAGGGGATCTGCATGTGTTTGCAAGAGGCGGGGGAAGAAGTGATCTTACAGGTAAAATGACACATGCCAGAGCCCTTGTAGCTTGTCTTACCAGAAGCTGGTCCTGCAGTAGATCACACAACACATCTCAAAGTAGAGTCCTCCCCAAGCTCAACTTGCTTAGATCTTTGAAAGAATAGAAAGCATAAAAATTGATGAAGTTAAGCACCACAATAATATTTCACAGCAGGTGGGGATACATCCCTAATTAAATGAAAATGAGGTCTTTTCTAATGTGACTTTGAAATAATGACAGAACACCCAATTTCCTTTGGTAAATTCAGTCAAGGTGGTTCTTCTGCCTAAGGGAGTGCTCCTACCAGGAACTCACAATTTATCTGAAATTACTATCTGAGGGGGCTATGTGGTTCATCAGAGTGAAGGCAGGGAAGAAGATTGTAAATTGGAAAGATAAAGGAGCTGGAGGAAGTATCTCCATTCCATTCTGCACACAGCATTCAGGGGGGTTTGGATCTCATGAATGAAACTCTGCCAACATACGATGTACAATCTTGCAATGTCAAACTTTATTTGATACAGCAGCGTGCCAGGAATCTTTGAACCATAAGCTTCTGTCATGGGATTTGGGCAGCTTGTGCTGAAATCAGGAAAATCTCATTAGAAGTAGCAACAGGCTCCCCAGAGTGTCCTGGTGTGTACAGCAGGGGGTGTGAACCCAGGAGAAGCCAAGGACTCTGGCCTTCCACAAATGTGGGCGTTGGGATTGCTCGAGCCTCTTAATCTGCATTCTCCAGAGACAAGATCAGATGAGAAGGAAAGAATGACTTGGGCCCCTGCTGTTATCTAATGATAACAGCACTCACAAGAGGGAGAGGAGATCCAGATCCCATTTGTTCTCCAGCATGTGCTTTGCTCTTGCTTATGAAATTGGAGCAGGGCTAAGAGAACCCAGGCCTCTTTCCAAGGGGTGCAGTGGTGTTTAGTCAGTAGAGAAGCTTTTTCTCTGGGCCAACAAATGCTTTATTTCTCTATCTGAACCAGAAGCACTTCAGCATTTTGGCTGAAAGCACCTTCCTGCAGAACATCCTATGCCTGGCAGTGAAAGTTATTATGAGGCAGAGAGGATACCAGTTTTGGTCTCTGTGACATAAAAGGGAATTTTATGTAACTCTCCCACTCCTTGACTAAGCATTCTTGCATAAAGGTGCAGGTTTCCATGGACTGACTACAAGGTGTCCCAGGGCTTTCTGGGGAGGTTCAGCTCCAAGGTGAGAGACAGTTCTGTGTGCAAGAGCTGCTGTGGCCTGGGGAAGAGAAGGAGCTAAAGTCCTTGCCATCGCAGCCCAGCATCCAGAAAAGGCTCCAATCCCTCAGGGTCTGATGTGCAAGGCCACAGGGTACCAGCAGCCCAAGCCAGCTCTGAGCACAGTTGGTGCTGGACAGGCAACATGGGGCAGGCTAAGGCGAAACCCAAAACAAGGTTAGCAGTTTGGCCATGTGGTTCAGCTCTAAGCCAAGCATCTCACAGGGTTGTGACTTGGCCCAGCTCCCCCAGGAGCCCCAGGGAGAGCCAGGCAGTGAGCCCAACCTTCCTGTCTCATGGTCCTGCTCCACAGTGCCTGCCTTGAGCTGGCCTCTCTTTCCAGGAATGGGAGAGGGGGGGGAAGCAATTAAACAGCCCACCCCCTTCCTATGGCATTGGTTGCGAAGGGCTTTCCAAAACAGGGTAAAAATAACCTTTCCCACCTCAGGCTGTGTCGCACTGAGTGGCAGCAGAGGACAGCCTGTGCCGGGGATGTAGTGCCAGTGCCCACACACCTGACTCAGTAATGACAGGCACTGGGGACAGGGACATCCTGTGAGACAGCGGTGTGCGTTGTCCTGTCACCACTGCTACAAGAGCCCCATGGCTGTCTCCATCACTCTACGGGCACTGGCAGCGCTGGGAGGGCTTTGCTGCTGAGCATTAGTGCAGCAAAGCCCCACACTGCCCTCGCTGTCTGTGAGACTGCAGAGTCCTGCTGTGGCGCAGCACATCAGGCATGGCCAGGTGTCCCACATGATCTCCACCTCCTCCCTCCCTCGGTGTACCAGTTTTGCACTTTGGCCCACAGGGCCGTGGGATAGGGTGTGCTTTTCTTCAGAGCCTCTCCCCCAAGCACACATTTGGGAATGAAATTTCCAAATGTCATTGTCCTATGGCCAGAAATGTAACCCGTGTATTTTAACCACCACACTGTGCCTCCAGCATGTTGAGCTTTGACAAGTAGTTGGACACAACCAGTGCCTGACTACCAAGGTGACAGGTAGGAACAGTTTTTTGGCTGCACAACAGACAGCAGCCCAGTCATGGCATCATAGCCCAGCTCCCCACAGTTAAAGAAACAAAACCCTCCCAAATCCTCAAAGAAGCTCTCCTGGGGAGGGTCACCAGTATGCCAGTGAATAGAGTTATTTCTTCTGAGTGCATGGAGAAGACAGCACCTTGTCTTTGAGGCTATGAAGTGCCTTACTCAAGTCTAATGAATAGAGGTCCTTTACTTCCAAATTGCTGGCTACATTGCCTCTACTGACACTCAGCTTTGGCAATGCCCTTCAACTCCCTTGTAGAACAGCTGGCTTGACAAGAGTTTGGAGCGGATTTAAAAATACCGTTGTCAAAGCAGAGCCTGCTGCATCTGTTTGTGCAAACATGCAGTCAGGGTTGGCTTTTCGGCACACCCCGGCACAGCCCTGCCCCGGCAGAGAGCAGGGAGAAAACAAACCCAGCCTTTGCTCAGACAGATGGTCAGATGCCCAACAGGCTCTGTGTGCCTGGGACAAGCAGGAGCCTGCAAGGAGCAGGGCCCTTGAAATCCCATGGGGGAAGTGGAGAAAGGCATCTCCTCCCCATTTTAAAGCTGGGTGTGGGGAAAAATTTATATTCACAGATGAACTCGCCTTGTGCCCCAAGGAACGTCAAGGGCAGAACCACAATTAGCTCATAGCACAGAGCAGGTTCTTGCTGTGGGCTGGCAGCCTTCCTGTCAAAGGCTCAAAGGAAAGTGACTGGGGACTAGAAGACAAGAAAGCAGGATGTCCCAGGGTACAGCAGGCATTGCAGAGGGGGGAGAGACATATGTTCATTCCAACAAAAGACCCAGCTCTCCTGCTAATACATACCACTTCTAGCCACACAGTTAAACTCATCTGCTTCCTGCTGGCTTTTGTTTTCTCTAGCTATATCTGTCTTGCCCCACAATAGGAGTAAAAGACTAAGTGAAGGTGAATGCACTGTCATTCACACTATCTTACATACATCTTTCAGGTAGTTCTGAAATAACATTGGGGAGGAGGAAATGTGTCTGTGCTGGCATTTGTGCGACATGTCCCTAAGGCCTGGATCTTGTTGCAGTTATTGTTCAAGTGCTTCATGGTTTCCCCACATTTCTTCAACCTCTTGTTTTTCTTCCAAGTTAGAAATTTAGCTGCCCTGGTGGAAAATTTACTGGCAAAGCAGTGAGGTGACCTCACTGGAGCCAAAGTACAGATAGTTGAGCAATGACAGTGAAGAAGGAGGAAAAAGTTGGGCTTAGTTGTTAGTATACCTGTCTTGTGCCACTGAGGAACATGTTGAAGCTGGAACAGATTCCATCCCTCCAACAATGGTCCCATAGCTCCAGGAAGCCACCCAGTCCTGAGGTAGAGCCTGGCTCCCCAGGAAATCAAAGTGGAAAATTTCCTGTACAAACAGCTGATACTTGGGGTGCAGAAGATAAATGTCACATTGCAAAATATCTCAGGGAAAAAGCCATGCTCAGCATTTTCCTCTGCATGTCTGTTCCCAGCCCAAGCATGGTGAAGCCTGTGCGGCTGCTTGCCAAGCAAGAAGGCCCTTTACCTATGCAGCAGATGTACCAACGATTTTTCCTCTTCCCATTTATGAGCTTTGAGCTGCCTTGAGTGTTCTGACATTTACGATGAGCATCAGCACACACTTGTCTTGTTCTGTCCGCAGCAGCAGGACTCTCTGGGTGCTAGTCACAATCTCAGAATCATGGAGTGGTTGGGGCTGGAAGGGACCTCTGGAGACCACTTGTCCAGCCCCTCTGCTAAAGCAGAAACATACTGCAGAGGATTGCACCAAGGTGGGTTTTGAGTGTCTCCAGGAAGCAGACTCCATAGCCCATCGGGGCAGTCTGTTCCAGTGCTCTGTCACCCTGGCAATAGAGAATTTTTCCCTCGTATTCAGATGGAACTCGCTGTGTTTCGTGTGTACCAGTTGCTCCATGCGCCTGTCACTGGGATCCATTGGAAAGAGTAGGGCCTCACTGTCTTCACATAGCCAGCCCTAAGACATTTGTTGAACTAATATAATACACGTAAAAAATACAATATAAATTTTATGTGGCAGACGAGAGCTGGAGCGGCTCCTGTCCCGGAGCCCGGCATCCCGGAGGAGTCCGGCTCTCCCTGGGTCCAGCTTCCCGGGCTGCCTCGCCGGACATTTCCCTGCCAACACCGCCCTCTCCCGGCCCTTCTTTGCCATCTGACAGAGGCTGCCGCGCTGGGGAAATTAATTTAATTTATCGCCAATCAAATCTGAGCAGGGTAATGAGAAATAAACACATCTTAGAACAACTTCCCCTTACTCCTTTCTTCTTTCCGGGCTCAACTTCACTCCCGAATTGTCTACCTTCTCCCCTCTAGCAGCACAGCGGGAAGAGGAATGCGAACTGTGGTCAGTCCCTGCACCTTTGTCTCTGCCGCTCCTTCCTCCTCAGGGGGGGACCTCCTCACACTCTTCCCCGGTTCCACCGTGGGGTCCCTTCCACGGGCGGCAGTCCTGCATGAACTTCTCCAACATTCATCCTTCCCTCGGGCTGCAGTTCTTCATGAACGGCTCCGTTGTGGGTCACAAGTCCTGCCAGCAAACCTGNATCTCACAAAACCAACCCCGAAAGCCACTCACTACCAAAACCTTGCCCTACAAACCCAATACTACAGTAACCCAGATCTATTTGAAATCAGCACATACCATCAGCCTTCTTTGCTCTCCTATTCTTCAAGCAATGTCACTTACTGGATCTAACAAATTAAAGCCAGATATTGGGAATCTGGTTTGCAGGCACAACAACTGAAACAAAAATAACTATTTAGAGGACTACAAAGCTTTTCAGAGTAGTCCCATTAAACATGGCTCTGGGAAGCCTGTCCCTTTGCCAGCCTGGCTGTGTCCTACTGACTGCTCACTGCGGTCTATGATGACGTTTCAGTTCAAGAGCGCTTCTGAAACGCATCTCCCATCTGTCCCCACTTACTGTATGTGGCTCTGTGACATGAGCCAGTCTTGGAGGGCATTAAGCGGATTCCTTTCAGTCTAACAGAAAAACTGTAGCAATAGCCATAATGCATTCCACTGACTATCAGGCCCTCAGTCCAAATGCCTGGGCTGGAACCAGTAGGATGTGAAACCCCCAGCGGGCCAGAGCTCCAGCATCACTCCCTTGATGCTACAGCCTCGCTGTGCCACAGCTGCACTGCGGACTGGCATCGTTCTTGGTCCCCATCACCGCAGTGATCCTGCTCTGCTCTGTGGTGACTGGGAACTGGGGCACCTGGGTATGCCCATACAGGCAATCCAGGGCAGCAAGGCAGGAGGCAAGGCAGGGACCAGTTTTACTGCAGGACTGTCAAAGCTCCATCCACTTTGATCCTCTCCAACAAAGGAACAGGGTGTGAAGGTGGCAGCTTGCAGTCCTCCCTGATGCAGCTCCCACTCTCCTGAGGAACAGGAAATTAATCCTCACGGGCCAAAAAAGAGGATCCCAGCCCTTTCCTGGGGCTGGCAGGAGGCACAGACTCATGTTGAGACAAATTGTTCAGGCAGAGCAGAGGGAGGCATTGCAGCTCAGCTAACAGTACCAAGCATCACTGTAAGGGGTGTGAGCATCCCACAGCACTCCGAAATGTTCCTAATAACCCAAAGCACTTAAAAATACACTTCAGTACTTACTGTCAGATTAATTTATTAGCAAGAAGCATGTTTTACTGTAAGGCAGACAATTAACAGAGAATTTCTGTAATTCTCAGTCAGGAGGCCAAATTATTACTGATAATTAATACCTGCAATTAAAATGATTGTTCTGAAATGAATGAAAAAGTCTCAAAATGCATACAGAAATTTCATACAATGTATAAAATATATAACTTTTACACTTCTTGAGTAAATACTTTGCAGTTTTTATGTAAGAAACAAACACCCTAGAATTGATTTGCAAAATAAGCACTGCAGATATCCAGTATTCTCTGGCTCTCCCTGGTAAGCAGACAAACAGAGCAGCACCTACAGAGTCCATAGGCTGAGAGATGAACCCCATTTGCATTGCTCCTGTTGGTGAAGACAAAGTCCCTACTTTGTAATTCCAGTAAAAATAAAGTAGGGTTATACTGACAATCAGAGCCTACAGAAATTTTTGAGCCTCTGGAAGAATTTATAGAACATAATAAGACAGAAATAAAGCCAGGCTTCCAAGCCTTCAGCCCTACAAGGGATTCCAAGTATTCACAGAACGTTTTGTAAAAAAATCTTATTTTTTAAAAAAGTAATTAAAAGTAGAATCTTCACTCCTCCTGAAGCAGAGATTACCAGCAGCATTCACTGCAGTGCATTTCATGTGTATGATACTTGACTTAATTTACTTCTCTGTATACCCAGGCCACCAATGATGTTTAAGGGATTTTTCAACTTCAGCTGTTCCGATGAAGATACAGATTTTACTGATTTTGATACCAGCAAAATGATCACTATAAAACCTGAAGGGGGACTTATATCTGGCCCTGTTTTTTTCCCCTTGCTTCTACTTCAAGTAGATGAGCATTGCCAATGGATTATGAAAACAAGAAGGTTTCAATGGGTGGACTAGTGCAGACTTTTTATTCTAGTTTGGACAGTGTACACTATCCAGTCAAAGCCCTGCTATCCAGTTCCAAGCTTCCCCAAAACCTAAAAAAAGCAAAAAAACCTACAGATGCATCTTAAGACATGACTCCCCTTCCAGGACTTTAGGGCAGCAAAGACAAGATGCATGAAAGAACTGGGAAAGACTGTTTACATATCCTACCAACAAGAGAAAAAAAAGATTTAAGGTATGTGTTCTGCAGAGCTCAGCAGAGGAGTGAACAGAAAGTCTTGGGACATCTGCTAAAACAAACAATTGGAGGTCAGATCCAAAACAGGAAACAGATGGGAATCACATAATTCTGGGTACAACTCTTTGTTCTGGTTATGCATTACTTGCCCCCTCAAAACTAGCAACGACACTAGACTGCAATTTCAGTGGCTGCTTCAATGTCACCCTTGTAGTGTGACAGAGTGTGTCACCCTTCAAATGTGCCTGAGAGATGGGCAGCTGAAAAGATTTGGGCTATTCCACTGGTACAGATCATCCTATCTAAGAAACAACAGGACACTGGTGATTTATTAGCTTTTGTAGTCCTAGGAGCCTGTCAGTGAAGATTAACAAAACCTCAACACTAGCAATCTTCACATGTATGTAGGTGCTAGTGAGATGCATCCAGCCTAAAACTTTTATGCCTGCCTCCAGAAGCTGAGAAAAAGCAAAGCTAATGTTTATCTTCATTAATTCAGATGGACTGTTTGTGAGGAAGCACATAGAGCAGCAAGACAAGTACCACAAAACTAAACACCCCTGCTGCTATGGTAGGAAGTGTGTGTGTGAGACAAGATTGGCCTCCAAATCATTAAGTTAGCGATGACTGCTATCCCAATGGTTTTGTGTCCATTATGCTGAGAAGCACACTGAGAAGCAAAAGCCACTTTTAAGAACAGAGATAGTTGCTGGTGATTATTAACCTACCATTTCCTAGAAGATTCCCTTGATGATTGTATTTGAAGAACTACAGCTTATTTCTGCCATTTGCTAGCCCAGAACCTATAAATCCATTCTCTCAATCCATACCCCAAGCAAATAAGACACCATTTTATTATTACTCTGATCTTCCACCAATGAACTTTGAGTATATATTTTTTAATGTGTTAAAAATGATCAGCCATCCAGTTACTTTCACAGAAAATACAAGCAGCATTTTTTTGCCAGGAGCTTCTAAATTAAAAAGACCTTCAGGCAACGCTGTAAAACATTAAAGACATCATAAATAAACTTATTCTAAAATTCACTTTCCAAACAATAAATAAAATTCTTCCTTATTTGAAAGTGCAAACAGGCTGTTTTATAAAAAGTACAAAGCAAGACTGCAGGAAGTGCTTAATTATTCAGTAATGACCAAGACACAGTTTCTTGCTTTGGTGCTGCTGGTCATCCAGTGATTTTGTTTTCTGGACCCCATCTAAAGAAAAAAACATGCATGAAGCATTAATACAACAGCAAGCATAGCCTAATACCCAACATGGACAGGCACACTGGAATAACACTGGGCGTGGGGACCAGGGTGGAGATTGTCTTCCTCCTCTTACAGAGGAACATGCAATAATCATAGCTAAGAGGAATACACCAAGGAAAGAGAGGAACTTAAACCAGTTCAGTATTGAAAATGCACGCACACTACATTAAAGAAAACTGTTAGAGAAATGAGCCCTGTTAAAAGTTGTCAAACAAAGTATGCCAGGATTAATCTTTCTCCAGCTGGGTCTAAAAGCCATTAAGAGAGAGAGGGACAAACAAGCCCTAACATTTTGCAGTGATCACTAATGCCATAAACACTACTCTGAGCCCTTCCCTCCCCACTTTTCCCAGTCCATAAGGAAGTAGCTAACAAAAAGACTTCTCCACTAATCTATCTCAGTACATGTTAGGAATTTGCTTGGAGTACATGGCTATTTGTGTGCCACAAAAACTACCTTCAGTCTTTTTTATGCTCCTTGCATGGTACTCAGTGCATCTTTACACTGCATCTTCATGCTTGAAGCACAAAAATTATTTAGCTGTCTTTTTCCATGTTGTTTTCCCCTCTGGATGAGTAACATTTTAAGGATTGGTAGCTGACAGTAGCCGCCTATGGCGGGTCTCTTTTGTAGCACAAGCAGGCTTCAAAGTAAGACTTATCTAAACTCTGTTTTGAAAAGATGGCAGCTCCCTTGCTACAGGGGTGCATGTCAACAAGGATTTTGTGACCTTTATAATACACATGTGCATATATATACAAATATAAAAGCACCTAAATGTTCTGCAGAACACATAAAAATTACTTGAAGGAGTCCAGTCCAATTTCTCTTGAAAAATAATGGTACTCTTTATAGGACACAATCTAGAACAAAATTTAAATCATGATGAAGTTCTGGAATAATCTACGTGCCAAACAGCATGTTGCCAACCTTCGTAATAGCATTGCTAGATTTTGTAATGTGTGTCAATGCCAAACATTTTTTTACAAGTTAGTTCACCAATTACAGTTAGTTATTATCTATTACAGTTAACTCATCTATTCAAAAACCTCAGAAAACTTTTCATAGCAAAATTTAACTCACTGAAATCAAGACTACTTAAGACTAAACAATCCCAGAGGGAATCAGGTTGGTTTAAAATGTGATCTCACTTACTGATTTTAGTCATAAAATGTATTAATGAAAAAATACTTACTTTCCTTGGCTGTAGGGTCATGGAATTCAAGTGCATTAGCGTGCAATGGACTTAGTTGCCACTGGTAAAAGAAGAAGAAAATGTTTACTTTTCTAGAAGAAAGAATAAGGAGCAAAGTGAGACAGGAAAAGTAGCCTACAGGCCTTCACAGAACAGGCATGACTAGGGGTGAGGTTGGGAATGAAAGACTCTGTCTTGAATACACTTGCTTTGAGGACAAATAACTACTATAGGCATGCAGACATTAACTACTCCCTTGAGAAGGGGGAATGAGGTTGCTCACACCACCAGTGCTGCCATGGAGAGTGCCCTGACTGCAGGTACACTGGCCACATTCAAAACTCAACATAGCTCTTTCGGGAGCTGCCGGAAGGGCCAACAAAATCCCAGTGACCTCCCAAATGTGCTGCCATGCTGAGACAGGAAAGGCTTGGAGAGAACTTCACCATGTGAAGAGACCACCTCCAAAACCAGTGACTTAGAGGGAAATCCTCCATGTAGATAGAGAAAAAAGAGGGGCTTGACCCCACCCTCTGGCACATGGCACAGCACTGCTCCCCAGAATTGTGACAGAGCAACCTCTCAATTCCACTCACCTGACTAAAGAGCATGCTGGTTGCAGGTGACTGCTCACTCTACTCTCCCATCAATGCTGTTCCCAGTTTTTAGAATACAGTACATTTAGACACTTACTGTAAATTTGCTTACACCCTCAAGTTCATCAAACTTCATATAGGATATGTCTGCTTTCTTTTTTCCAGCATCAACATCTCCTGCATAGATCTGCTTGATACCAGCTCCTTTAATTAAAGGGACACATTCATCACATGGACATTTTGTTACAAATATCATGCTTCTCTCATCTGGTTTTATTTCTCGACACCTACAAGCAGTCAGAAGACAGAATTTCAGAGTTTGTATCTGGGTAGTTCTGAATTGTGACAATTTTGATACCTAAAAAAGCAAGCAAAGAAGTGTTATTTACTCTCAGAAGCAACTTATTCCTAATCAAGAGCACAAGTACACAATGGAATCTGGTTTGGTTTCACTATCTGTGAACAACACCCATCCCATGTCTTCACACATATTATTGTTGGAAGCCTCATCAACTGCCACACTTCCTCATTTTGGGTTATAGAATGGTCTAGCAAGAAACTGAGCCAATGGCTTGTATCTGAAAAATAACTGAAGGAGCCAATACCCTTTAAAATCCAAGTTCCTAAGTTCCCAGTTTGGGCTGGAGTACAGTTAATTTCTTCACAGCAGCTGGTGCAGCGCTGTCTTTAGGATGTAGCATGAGAATAATGCTGAAAACAGAACAGATACTTTAGTTGTTGCTAGGTAATGCTTACTCTGAATCAAGTGCTTTGATTCATATTATGGCAGTGAGGAGCTGCACAGGAAGCAGGAAGGATGACCCAAACTGGTCCAAATGTATTCCATGCAATAAAGTGTCACTCCTAGTATATTAACTGGGGGAAGTTATCTAGAAGGGACATGGATCAGGGTTTGGGGACGGGGTATGGCATTGATCAGTGGCCGGTGAGCAATTGTATTGTGCATTACTTGCTTATACCTTGGGTTTTATCTTCATCATGATCTACTATTACTAATAAATTTTAATTTGTTTCAATTATTAAACTGTTCTTGTCTCCACCTGCAAGTTTTACTTTTGATTCTTCTCCCCATTCCACTGGGGCAGGGGGGATGAGAGAGAGGCTGCCTGGTGTGTACCTTCCCCACTGGGTTTAAACCACATGTATTTGTCACAGAATTGTTTCCAAATCATCTCATTCTTCTCCGTGGTAAGGATAAACCCATTACCTGAATGTCAGGGCGTTCTGCTCCGCATGGATAATGTATCTGAACTTTCTGATTTCCCGATCTTTTTGCTTATCATCCATGTGTGGAAAATCAGCATATTCGGATCCAACAGGAAAGGCATTGTAACCACAGCCTACAAAATACATTGCTCCTGTTCCATCACAGCCTTTCTGCAACAGTAAATAAAGCATCAAATTTGGAGGTATTTTAACTGAGTTCTAAGTCAAAGTGCTATGCAATGTATACTTTTGCATGAGCGGACAGCTCAGCTCTTGTCAACTGCTCCATGTCTGTATGACGTTTTTCCACAGAGCCCTGTGGAAAAGGAGCTGCACAGGTAACACCTCCGTTACCTGCACCAGGCTTTTGAGGCTTTCCTTTTGGCAAGTAATACTGACAGCAGGGACAACAAGTCTGAAGGATGCAGTCCTTAACAATATACACGATTAAATACAGCTGGAGTTCATCCCTGATGTGCCAGAGATGGTGTTTTGCCTGTCTTTTAACAGATCCAGTGACCAGTGGGTTGATAAGAGGCACTTGGTAATTGAAATAAGAAAAAGAAACAAAACAGCAATAAGCAGCTGATGACTGAAGTGCTAAAAACAAATTAAGAGTATGTTGCAGCTGTGTGAAGAATAAGGCTTCCTGGGATTGCTAACATGCATAAGCAGAAAGAACAAAAACTTTCTGTTTGGATGGGAAAAAGCACTGTAACAATATTCATAGAAAAATACCACTTTGATCCAAAAAGGAATGTGCTAAAGCCCACAGGGCATTTCAACTGCAACAAATATCCTCAGGAGACTGTCTGGCTATAATGGCACTGAGACGTCTCCTAAAAAGATCTGCCAAGAGTGGCCATGCAGGGCACATGCTGCTTGATCAGCAGCTGTGGCAAAACCTTAAAGTCAGGATACCTGGAATGACTGACAATGACTGGGGAAGCAAGCACGCTGAAAATCCAGGCAGAGACACTGTCATAGTTAGTACAATCATTTATGCCTCTACATCTTAAAGCATAACGATGAACTAGTCATTAACTTGGTTACTAAAGCTCTGTGTGCGTCTGTGTACGAAAAACAGAAGTGCATAAACTTTAAGGAAAATAAAAAGCTCAAAGGAGTGTATGAATTGTGAGTGCAAGAAAAAGTAACTTTTTCAATACTTACTGATTTTTCCTCTGCCCAAATAATAGCTCCAACTCCGGTTTTATGATCCTCTAAAATACATAACATTTTAGGAGTAAATAACAAATAAAGCACTTCTGAGTTACCTATACATTGACATATGATATCCTAGAGTAAGAAATAACATTTATTGTTGCTTTGTCAACAGGAGAAAAGAAATGCAGAAAGATTAAAACCTTGGAAAACATATGAATCTACTATAAAAGCTGGGTGTGCTCTTACTACAAGGCAGCGATTCTAAGATTTTGCTGTGTACATTTGCTCACAAATGAAATTAAGCAACCAACATATAAGAAAATGTATGCCAAGAATATGTGTGGACAGATTCACTAATGTGAGACCACAAACTGATGGAAACCTTCTTGTTGTTTACTACATAATTTAATGACTTAATTTCTGCCATTCTTTTAAGTTTATGGTTCTGTGGTCTGAAGTCTTATCAAAATTAGTTCTATTTTATACCCAATTCAGAGACAAAATATTAACAATTGGATTTTGGGGGTGTATTCTATCACCACCATAGGAAAACTGGTACAGAGCTTTCATTATGTGACTTGGATGGTTTTTATGGCACTTGAAAATCTTCCCCAGTAGCTACTAATGAGAATCTTGACCAGTTAAAACAGAGCATATCCAGGAAAAAAACATTTCAGGATTCCATTAATATTGCAGAATACACTGTTTCCATGAACCATTTCTATCATCCTTAGTACCACTACCATATGCAATCATTGAAAGAGGGTCTTTTCTGGCAAAGATGTATTTTATCAAAGCTGTCTTCATTTATATTCTACATATTTATTAGCCACTGATGAAGAGAAGATGATAACGACTGATTAAACCAGCATATAAAACATCCTGTGTTCTTGTTCCCTTTAGATCCACCTATATACATAGTATATATATATATATGGTATTGTAAGCACCTAAATACATGTGTGAGCTGCTATTTATTTTAATTTCATTACAGTGTGATAAAAGTTGGCTCAAACGCCAGACCCGAGTCCAGGCTGAATACTACTGATAAACCCGAACTTTGCTGCCCCAAGAGTCAGTATTCAAGCTTGGTCATTCCATCTTGTTCTGTATAACGGAAGTTGTACAAAGAACTCATAACTGTTTCCATGAAATTTCTGAATTACATCTAAAAAATGTGATCTCTGCAATTTTTTGGAGACAAAATTTGCTGAGGGTACCTGACTTAATAGGTTGGGTTTTTATGGGTGTGTTGGGGGATTAGTTTTGGCTTAAGTTTTATATATGTACTATTTATTTGTTTACAATGGTTTAAAAAAAAGCAACTATCATATCTGGAGTACAAAAACATCTCCATGAAGTAGTTTTAAGTTCTCATATTCTGTTCCCTGGAAAAACTTATCACTTTCCAGCATTGGTAGCCAGAGAGAATAAAACAGCTAACAGAAGTCATCTCTATCAAGAGAGAGTCAGTAACCATCTTTCTACCTCAGAAGCCTGGACTCCAGCATCAGCGCAAAGAAAATCCCCATCAGACATATAAGCACTTCCACTAATAACATTAGGACTAGGAGACTTAATATAACTGTACTTAATGTCCTACTGAAGGATATTATTTCACTGCTTTTTCCTGAAGCTTACATAATCTGCTTGAAATATTGACATTTATTTGATAACAGAAGCATCTTGTGAGACCTCAGTAAAAAGGGCCTCAGAGCAGCTTGAAGAATTTAAATGTCATCCTGTTCTATTCTCAGTTGGGCATTGGACACATTGGCAGAGCAGGGTTTGCCAGCACTGTATGTGAAATACCTGCACCGATTTCCTCGTGGAAAGCTTTCCACACACAATACTGTGTGCCCCTGTGGAGTCTTTACAATTACTGTTGCACTCGTTTCACACATGTAGGAATGGGATTGAGCAGCTTGCTCAAGGAAGTATTTGGAAGAGTAAGACTGAAACCTCCTAACAATATAATAAGACTGAAACCAGGAACTTGCTCTACCGGTGAGACCCCATTGTTCCTGCACTCCAGTAATGACTCACCTGTCCGATACGCGAGCAGCCTGGCTTGTATCATACAGTGCCTTGCCACGTCCTGGGGCAAACACTGATCATCGTCTGCTTCGTTTGTTCGTTGGGATCCACTCTTGTAAAATCCAAAACATCCAAAGACTGGGACACTGGCAGCTACTGATGCCAAGACCAAGACAAGATCTTTCATATTCTGCCTAAGGTTGCTGAAGTATGGGTTTTCACAGAGGTTCTCCAGTCCTATTGTCATCAATATTTGCTTGTGCATTTCCTCATTTGAAATTAGAAATAAACTTTCATACTCTTTTATTCTCTCTTGCCTACATGCAGTATAAAAGTCAGTGTTACAGTCAGCCTGTGATTTTGCTATTTTCTGAATAAAATCAAACTTGGTGGAAGTTTCTTCAACAAACTGCACCATGTAGCACACCAAAGGCTGAAGCAACACACATACACGAGCACGACTGTTTGACTTCAGTCTTTCCACTGCTTTGGCATCCAGCTTTGCATCCTCAGTGCTTGTTGGATTGGATGCCTCATTCTGCAAGCTGATTTCAGGGTCTGCAGGCCAGTAAGAAATCCTGTTCACCCCAGCTGGAAAAGAAGATAATGCATCAGAAGGAACAGTGCAAGTGCAGTGGAACATAAAGCTCATATTCAACACACTATTGCCTAACCCTGGTTTTACTTTAAGGCCCCAAGTCCTGCCTAATGGGTGTCTAGACAACAAAAATGCTGGCAGATACAAGTATAAAAGGTTATTCAACTTGATCATCAGACTACAGAAAAAAATTTGAGTTACCCAAGTTCTCAGATCTTTGTGACTGCCTAACTTTGCATTTTACATCCAACAGATACATTAGCAACACACAAAAAGAAGTTAGCACTGATAGATATTGCTGCTGAGACTAAAAAAATCAGTATTTACAGAAGGGCTGTACCAGCAGATCCCATTTCAAGAAGTAAATGATCTTGTTTGTCTTCATCTCTCATAGGAAGAGGAAACCTTTAGGTATTCCCTGTGATTTTTGCATAAAAACCCACTCTGCCCTGGTCAGTGACAAGCAATGGGAAAATACGGAAAAATACATCCATCTAGGGCTAGTCATCAGGCTTAGGGTTGCTCTGTCAGAGTGCAAAAGGACTGTCAAAACCTCAGCAGTGCATCCCAGCTGAGAGACAAGCACCACCAGTAACAAGAGTTGCGCATTACAGAGAAACAATGTTTGTCTTGGCAGCAAACCCCACTTTCTTGACCATCAGCTCCAGGAAATGTACATTCATCCTTACGGAAAACATCAATGCAGGCTACACAAATCAGGGATTGGCATTCACAACTGGGACAGTCCAAAGAGAAAACAGGCTTTCCGTTTTCAATCACAAGCCTAACGTTTACTACTAATCTACTACAGTCATTGCTTACCATTTACAATCATTTTTAAACAAGTTGAACATGGTTTCCTGGAAAAATAAAGATCACAGTTTTTAAGTCTTGATCCATGTTTAATGAGTGCAATCTGGCCAGCATGCAAGTCTGTACTGGAGCAATGAAGACCAATAATCTTCATATTTTTCACCACAACTAGACCACTCTTCTTCACCTACAAAAAAGGGCATTATTATTATTTTACTTTTTTCCAACACTGAGTCCAAAAAGATGCTACAGCTCTTCCTTGCTAACAGTAGCCAACCAGCAGCAGAGCATAGACCTCTTCAGTACAACTGAATCATTAAACAATCTGCACTTTCCTAAGCATTTCTTTGTTGTTTTGTTTTCACGTGTGCCTGCTAATATCAGGGTGCCTTGTCTCTGTCAAGCTCCAAAGAGGGACTTGTCACAAATTATTGATTTTTTCTGGTCATTGCTTTGCCTGTAACAAAATCCAGAAGCAGCATAGAAAATTCTGTCAATTATAGCTGAAATCTTCTTTGAGTCAGCCAGCATCTGGAAATGCTCCTAAATTTAACTTCTGTCTTAAGCTTGACCAACCTGGGAGCAAATAGCTTCTCTAGCTTTATTCTGTCTCTTCATTTATGTTATGAATCCTGGTTCTAAAGAATCTTCCATGGAAGAACTCTGCATACCACAGAGGAGAGCTGTTACATCTGGATTCTCATGTATTGTGAGAAAACTGGATACAAGCTAGTTTGATGAAGCTGGTGAAACACATCTCACTATACAATCCAGCTTCTACCGAACCCTGTTGCCTTAGATCCATAAATTATTCAACTGCTTTGTGGTAACAGAAATGAGACTTTATACTAAAGTCCTACATAAAAGCCAAGTGCCATTTCTAACTGAATTACTAAATTTCAAACAGCTTTTGAAGGCAGTAGGTGTTGCTCATCCACCCCTTTTTTGGATCTAGCCTGGGACATACCCAGCTCTGAAAATGAGGCCTAATTGTCACTCAGGTTATTTTCCTAGAGCCTAGTAACAATTGTTCCAGGTCAGTCTCAAAACACCTCTTGACTTTGAGGAGTAACTGGCTACTGTTAAGAAGACCCATTCTCAACGGCAGTTACTTTTCCTTGTCACTTAAGTAGTTACCTACAAGCTCTTGATCAGGAAACATTTCAAATACTTGTGTACACCTCCACTGCACAAAAGAACTTATCTACAGTCATGAACACAGTAACTCTAAGTTACAGTGAGACTCTAAGAGTCTCTCTACAACAACAAACACATCGACTTTACACACAGGGTATACACCACACCTCCTCTGTCATGCTTTTAAAACACCTGCCATTTTTTAGAGCTTGCTTCACCTCTTGGGGTGTATATCTTGTCTTTCAAAGTTTTTCAGAAATAGCATGCTGTTTAGCCATTTTGCTATTTTTCTCCCACCACTGGATTTTTTTCTACTTCTAAGAAATATTTGAAAAAAGTTTATTACATTTGGTTGATTTAGTTTTTCGTCTGGACTACATGCCGTCTAAAGAGCAGTTGGATTAAATTCACTGAACAAGCTCTTCAGAAAGACCAGTTAACAATAAGCACAGACATTTTACCTGGGATTTTTTCTGCTGCTCAGCTGAGGGAAAGAGCTCCATCCAGAGACTTAATAAAGTAAAAAGATTGACCTTAGAAAGTCTTGGCATTTGACCTGTTTTGAAGAAAAAAAGAGAAATATTTATTAGAGAATATTTATAAAGAAACTCCATATTGCTGAACATTATTTTTCAAGTCTTCTACACCATAGCTGCTACAGAAGCTGGTTCATCGATCCCTTCTGCTCTTTCAGCAGCTATATCCACACTATCCTCTTCAGGGCAATCACTGCCAATTCAGAATGCTCACATCCAGATGCAGAAATCAGATCTGTGCAACAAGAGAAACTGGTGAAACTTTCACTGAAATTCAGTGAGTTAGTTCAACCCAAAGCTGTGGAGCAGAAATCACAGATCAGATCATCAGATCCTGCACAACTTAATGTGTTCAAATGATTCACAGATGCTTACAGAAATCTGAGATAGCTTCTAACTCAGCTTCAAGCTCACCACAGAAGAGGGCAAAAATATCCAGGCACACACATCAATGACGAGCCATTGTGAAACCTTCCAGTTACATCAGTTCTGGAGATCCTGCATCTGGATTCTTACAGTCTGCTTAGAATTTGGCTAGGTTTTTACAAAAATTTAAACCTTTTGTTCAGGCCGTCACTTCTGACAAAATATCAAAAAATCCCTTCTTGGAGTACCACCTTGTGCTGTGCTTCTATTCAAAATCTGGAAGTTGGCCTGTGAGGGTCAGCACTTGGCATTACTGAGTGTCCCACAAAGGAAATAGGAGGAAGTACTGTGCTGCTTGGTAAAGCTTGTACTGTTCCAGATGTAAAGCTATCTTGCCTCAGACTTGGCAAGAAGTTAATTAAGTCTTTGAAATATCTCCAGTCCCTGTTTAAGGGGTGCCTACAGAGAGCTGTAATGAACACATATTCCTCTGCAGGTCTCATGTGCTGTCTGACAACAGTATTATTTCTATCTTTTCTCACAAATATTACGGTTTTTGCAAAGGAGGAAATGGCAGTGGCAAGAAGAGAACAACATAGAGAAAAACATTCTTTAAGTAGTTCCAGCAGCTTGGAAGAGATATAATCAGATATTAAGATTACCTGGCTGGGAGAGAGGGTTAGTTTAATGGCATGTCTGTGAACCCAAACAATTAGAACAACAGATAAACATATGCAATCCACAACTGAAACACCATTTTCAGATGGTATTTTAGTAGCTTTTTTCATACATAAGTGTGGTTTGGGAAAGCAAATAGAGGCCTGTCAGCAGCACTATCCAATGCCACATTGTCCACTGTTCCTTAGGCTGCCCAGCTCTGCTACCCCACTTGGCACAAGCACTGCAAGGGGCACCAGGTTAGCACAGTCAGATACATGTGCTAAAAACGTACATGGCAAGCAGCACACACTAAGATTTGCTGTCACTTGTACTAAAAGCAAACTGTAAAAGTCTACAAGTCACATCTAAAAAAACAGAATCTGTTTTGTTAAATGGACATTTGAGTTAATTCTCATTACAGCCTTTGTTTACTCCTGTCATAGCACACACATGTACAGTTCCCAAGTGGCAAGTTAAAACAAACAGTGCAATTTATACTAATGCACACACACACACACCTTTGTGTTTTCTAAAATGGACTACAATTTGGCACACAGAGTATACTTAAAACTTCATGCACCACAAAAAGTTTTAATTACTCTTTCTTTTCTTGCACCTAACCCAAATGTGACCTGTCAAACACATGGGAAACAAACCAAAGAACATCCTGACATGAATTTATAATGAAAGCTGGAAAATATTAGGAAGAAGGAAAGACCTTTAGTTACAGTTATCATATCTGTATGTTTGCATCTTCACTCACTTAGGTAGTTAAACACTCCCTTAAGTTCAACAGAGTAAAGAGAAGGCTGATTATAGTGGACTGGAAAAAAGGCAGAAAAGTCTTACAGAATTTAAAGCAACTACAGAAGACTGGGGAAGTAAAGGAATCAGCCCCTCTGCTACTGAGAAAAAAGCCACAGATAAAAGGAGTGTTCTTTCCAGGTGCATCAGGCTCACTTCACACAAAGGTATGACTTTATTCCTCTGGGCTGTGGATCTTGCTTCAGTGAGGGAAGGCATGCTCAGAAAGGCATGCAGAGATAGTGTGCTGTGAAAGCTGGTGCTGGTGCCAAAAACACTGCTGCACCTGGAAGCAAATGGGAGCAGGGCACAGCCTACCCGGACATGGCTCACATCCAGGATTATGTCCTAGCTACAACGCAGGAGTTCCTAGTCCAGAGTCTGAAAGGCTTCTAACAAGTGCTTGGCACCAAGGAGTAAGCTACCAGTGCCATCACTCTGCTGCCTGGGAAAAGGAAACTTAACCCCATTTTCAGACTTTTTGCTTGCTTGGAAGCAGGATTTCCATAAAACCAGGATGAAACAAAACTCATCTATCCCACCCAGGAGACCTGTCTGCCTTGCCATGGAGCTCAGTCTGAGAACCATATATACATCACATCTGTATGCACACACCACTTCCTTGGGACCACAGCAGTGGGATCTGTGGAATCTACCAACATCTGTTTCTCCTGGGCACCCCTAGCCCTGTAAGGAAGTTGCTCTCTACCAAACCCGTACCACGGGCCTGCTGTGGGGTTAGTAAAAACACCCCTCAGAAGGAGAGTGTTTTCTTGCACATTGCATTGTGTGCACATTAAATGTACCTGGTATAGGGCTGAAGAAATAAATCGCTATAACGGGGCAAGAGGGTGGAGCAAAATATAAGGTTATGTTATCAAAGGCCCTCATGGAAGAGGGCACTGCCAAGCAGGGGTGGGGGAGGACAGAGGAGATATATATTTTATTTTTTTTTATTTGATGTATAGATATATGCTTAAAGACCCTATACACAGAAGTATATATACACTTTACATATATATACACACACTGTATATACAGCATATACGTACACACACTATATATGGTATAGAGTGTGCATATATATAAAGAGTATGCATATACATATAAAGTATCTACAGATATTCTAGAGATATGATAAATATATTTTTACATATAATTATAGATTAAAGTATAGGTACATATAAGTATATAGATACTTCATATATACACACACTTACATATACGCACATACATATATATATATATATACACATATGTAGATATACGTATGTATATGTATATGTACACTTCATTGCACTGTCTGTGAAGGGCAGGAGCACTCTCTGAAACATCACCGGCGGAGGGGGAAGGCGCGGGCTCTCTGAACAGCCCCGGGAAGAGGCGGAAAGCGTCCCCTGAGGAAAGGACACACCGGGCAGCCCCTGGCAGGACCCAGTGGGTGAGGCGAGACCCGCGAGGGGCCGGTCAACGGACACCCCCCTCACACCCGCCCGGCCCGGCCCGGCCCGGCCCGGCGCCAGCGCTGCGGTTCCCTCACGGCGGGGCAGGCCCCGGCCCGCCCCCCCCTCCCAGCCCCACAGCCCGGCTCACCGGCCATGCTGTCGGTCTGTGTGCTCGCTGCTTTCACGCGCGGCCCCGCCGCCGCCACCGCCTCCTCCGCGCCGTGCATGGGTACCGGTGCCCGCAGCCCCCCGCCGCCGGCCCCGCACCGCCCCCGGGGCGGCACCGCCCCCATGGCCACCCCTCGGGGGCGGGGCCGGCCGCAAGGCAAAGGCCGTGACTGGCGGGCGCATCGGCCAATGGGAAGTGCGAACGGCCCGCGGGGCGGGGCGGGGAGGTGGCTGCCGGGGAGATCCGCGCGCCGTAGCGGGAAGTTAACGGGAGCACCGGGGTCACGGGGTGAGCTGCCTTGGAAACGACCCACAAGGATCAGCCAGTCACACCTGGCTCTGCACAGGGCCACCCCCAAGAGCCACACCGTGCGCCCGAGAGCACTGTCCAAACGCTGCTTGAACTGTCAGGTTCCAGTGCCCAACCACGCTCTGGGTGAAGAACATCTTCCTATTAGCCAATCTAAACCTCTCCTGACACAACTTCAGGCCATTCCCTGGGGTCGTGTCACTGTCACCACAGAGCAGGGATCAGTGCCTGCTCCTCCTTTTCCCCTCACAAGGAAGCTGTAACTGCAGTGAGGGCTCCCCTCGGTCTCCTCCAGGCTGAACAGACCAAGGGACCTCAGCTGCTCCTCACACAGCTTCTCCTTAGGGCCCTTCCCCACATTCATAGCTCTCTTTTGGACACTCTCTAATAGAATCACAGAAGAAGACTCAGAATACTCTGACTTGGAAGGGATCCACGAGTCCAACTCTTGCTTCAATGAGATCCCAGGAAGGTTTTCTGCAACAGACGGCTCAGCTGCTAAAGGTGCAGGTGGAGCAAAGACCAGAGCTCTGCTACTGTGCTCTGCTTTCTGGTGTTATGAGGAGTTTGGGGGTTGTGCTCTGATGGATTATTCAGCTTTCACCAGAGGTGTCTAGAGAGACCTTCATTAATAAGCTCTGCTGGGCATCATGGTCTATATAAACCAAGGCATCTGCTTGTGACCTCTGGGCTTTTTGACCAGAGCCTTTGGGATGTAGTGTTTAATGTCCCTGCCACTTTTTCTAAATATCAGGGTATGTAAAAGCTTCTCTGCGGATACATTTTTGGAGATACATCCATAAACTACTGTCATGTGTAAAACCCGAAATAATTATTCAGTCAGTGACAAAATAAAACCAAAAAAACCCACAAAAACCAAACCCATCTTGAAGAGTTTCAGAAGTCCTAGACCATCTAGACAAAAAAGACTAAGGACTAAAAGTACTAAATATTAGTGAAAGAATTCCTGAGGGTGTGATCTAAAGCAATACAGAATTTTTTGAGTCTTAAGTCAATTGAAGCCTAAAAACTGGATAAGAACATGAATTAGCTTATAAATAGTTTCTTTCTAAGGATCCTTCTGTTTCCTGTATGGTCTAAAATTAATTTATTTGCTGTGCATGCATTGCATGACTATCTCAGATGAATTTTTCTTCTGTTTGGAAAAATTCCCTTCTACACATCCTCTTTATGAGAGACTACAAAAATGATTTGTGCATTTTCCCTTACTCTTGGGGTACCTTTTGTGCTTTGCTGCCCCGAGATGTGTGAAAGGTCTTATTTTCTCAGTCCACGTTCGTAGAATAAAACAGAGGGCTCAAGTGGTCCAGTCCCAAAGTTGTTTATTAGTTGTTATCTAAAACATTTTCTGTCTGCCTGACAGAGGTTCGCCCTGCACCGCAGCCATGGGTGGGCATCTCTCTCGCCTCTCCGGGCGGTGCTGTCTTTTATACCCAAAATTACGTCTATAATGTTTACAATTATTCCCCAATAACTATCATCTATGTTAGACAGTTAACTTCTACTCTGACCAATCCTAAAATGCCAACTCTGCAACAGAAATGGAAGGCAAGAAGAAAAGAGGTTCAGACACACCCAATTTCCTTCATCTTGTCCCCTAAAACCTCTTTATCTAAAAACCTAAAATCTACGTTTACTCTCTCTATACTAACACTACTTAAACCTTTGTGACTTTCTGATTCTCAGACAAAGGTGGTAACTTGTTCCACGATTTATAATCAAATCCACAGGTATTCTGGGCATCATGCCAGGATTTCTGAGCCTCCCGGCCAGAGTTTAAACTGCTCAGGGTAATAGAAGGGTTACACTGGTTTCCCACACTTACCACTCTCTTAAATGTGACTGGACCATTGCTGAATTCAGTTTTGCATCAAGCAAAAGGGTAACACCTTTCAGTATGTTTTTCTCCCAAAAAACCAAGACTTGCAAAAGTCTTTCTGCTCTGTTATATCTTCAAGTGGTTTCTTTTTCCCCCTGTGTTAGAGAAACTTCTTTCACGAGTAGCTTGCTGGTTCAGACACAGTATTTGACTTGTGTGCTCTAGGGTTTCCATTCAGAGCTGGGCGTGAAGGTGGGAAGTTTGAGGGTCAGTGAGCCTGAAATAAATGGAAATCAAATTTACAGCAACATTCATCTCTAACTTGCAGTCACCTCTTTGTGCTGGAGTTATCTTCATAAGAGGGGAGGCAGCATGACAGACAGATAGATAGATAGATAGATGATAGATAGATAGATAGATAGATAGATAGATAGATAGATAGATAGATAGATAGATATGTCCCATCCTACAAAGGCTTTTAATCTAGTTATAATCTCGAATTTGAAAGCTCCCACTGGCTGGATTGGGACTCAAGGATTTACTGCCTGTCTGCCTTCCACCAAGAGCTGGAGGTAAAAGCTAGAGGGCAGCAGATAACAGCATCTCTGTGAAGCATGAAGAGGGTACTTATTCACTCCAGAACCAAGAGAAATCATGTCATTCCCTAAAATTTGTTGAAAGGAAAATGGCACCAATCCTACTGCAGAAATCATCCCTGCCTGGGGACTAAGTGGGCTTCTTTTGGCAAGATTATAGTGGAGAAGAGGATGGTAGTAATGCGGAAAAGTGGGTCTTAGTCTTGTTGTCCTTTTATGTACAATTCAGGGCAATTCAGTTTTTCCAGTTAACCAGCATGTTGCCCTCTGAGCTTCAATCTTTATAATTCACAGATTGGCAAGAATTTCTGGATGGGCCTTTTCTCCTAGAAAGAGACCTGCTGAAAAAACCTACTGCTTCTCTCATCAGCTGCAGTTTGTTTCTGCATCTGTATCTTACAAACCCAATTCATTCAAGTGATTGATTGCTTAACACCCCTTTCCCCTCACCTCTTTTTTCTTTATTTAGCAGACCTGTTTGCTTGGATGTCCCATTTGAGGTGCCCCAGAAGGCCCTCATTGCTGATATGTTGTGTTTTGATCTGACAGATGGGAGAAAGCAAAAGCGCTCTCTGCCACAATGTCCTTAGGAAGTTGTCATACCCCTTGTGTTCTCATACCTCTGGTATGTTTCCATTTGTGCATGTACCTTCTGATACACAGCTACAAAGCTGTGTGATAATCTTGGCTGATGACTTTCAGGATTTTTATCCTTTGCAATAATTTAATAGTCATTTGGTATAGCAAATGCGCACAATTTACTGAGATATTTAGCTGGGCTTTTGTGATGCTTCTTGTACTGCTGTTAGTACCTTTTTATACCCTCATCTTCATGGTATCAGTGGACTGAAAATCTATTTCCCCATCACCATCTCTTTTGGGGTTGATTTGCTGAGAAAACTTATTCTTGCATTGCAGTTACCTGCTTTGCAGTATTTTTCTGTGTCTGTGCACTGCAGGTTTTAGATCCTGGATTCAGGTTTCCTGCACTACCATCAGCTCTCTTAAGGTAGATGACTTCACACCTACCTCAAAATTCTAGCTTGAATATAATGATAAACAATGAAGCTGTTAATCTGTTTAAAGACTATTAAGAAGAATTTATAGTGCTTATTCTTGGGGGTTTGAATCTTTATTGATCTCTACAAGTTCTACTTTGACCTTTGTCTTGCCTTCTGTATTTAAAAACAAACCCTCTCCTCTTAGAAAGTTTTATCTGTGAGCTGTAAAGCATCTGTAACAGCTAGGCCCATCAGTTCATGTAGGAAATATCTGATATTTGTTAGTACAAGGTGCTTTTTTTATCTCTTAACACCCCTTGTATAAATGACCTTGGAACAGATGTGCTTGCTTTATAAAGCAGTGTGCTGAAGTACATGCAGTGGAAAGGGAAATAATTGGAGTGTGTGGTGGCAGGAGTGTGATTTGTGATGGCTGCGAGGCTGAACAGGGAAACTTGCCCTGAGCAGGAGCCCCTCTAAGAGCCTCCATCTTTATCACTTGCTGCCTTTTTCACTGCTTTGAAAAACAGCAATATTAGGAATCACATAAAAGTCAGTTTGACAGCAGTGAAGGCAGCATCTGTCAACTCTGTGTCTTGGAGGCAGAAAAAATGGTTTTGCAAATTCTCTGCCTGTTTCCTGCTATAGAAGTTGTATGCTCCAGTCCCTGCTTTGTGAGGGGGAGTTCAGTGTCCTGCCATGTTGGTGGTGCATGGCACCATTGATACTTTTTTTTATGAGCAGATATTTCCTCACTGGTCACTGAAAGCAGCCAGTGATGCCTCTTTCTTCCTTCCTCCAAGCAGGCCAGGTTCGTGCAGATAGCCTGGAAGTGATTGCTTCTGAAGTTACCTACAGACGCTTGGACTAAAACACTCTCCTGCTTATACCTTCTGGTAAACATCAGCCACTGAGGCACAGCAGAGGTATTTTGTGGGGTGGTGAGTGAACATCCTTTGGCTGCACCAGGGTTCCTTCAAAATGGCACCAAGCACTATCAGGATCCTTTGTAGCTCAGCAACCACTTTGAGTTTGCTCCACTGGCTTCAGCATGAGTATGAGGTCCTGGTCACTTCACACCACCCTGCGCTGTGGGTCTCTGATCCAAACTCATTATGCTCCAGCCTCCCTGAGCACACATGTGGGATTTTGCTCCCTGTCACTTGTGTGATAAAGCTCGTTTTTAAAGGTTCTGTTGTGTAAATATCCTAAAGGCTGCCCAGCACAAAACCAGCACCCTATCTACTCTTCCAGCAAGCCCACAGAGGCAGTTTCTTCTAAAGTTGTCTTCTTTGTCCACCATCAGTTGTAGTGCAGTGATGTGTGCTGTCAAATGGTCTAACTTGGATATTTCTCCCTTTATGTAACAAAAATTACCTGTCAATTTTTTCTTACTGGCAAGTGTTTCCTTTGACAGCCTTTTTTGACACCATGTTTTGGTGACAAGGAGGCAAGAAATCAATTTTGTTTCTGTATTTAGAAATAAATGCAGTATTCCTAGAGCCCAGACTGAAATGTAATACATTTGACATTTCCACCTAGAGGTATATTACTCCTCACACACACTGTACTTCACAAAGCAAGAGGTGTCTGAGAAGAAGGAAACCAAGGGAAAGTGAGGACTCTGGCTATTACAAGCGCTTGATGAGCTGTTGTTTCTCACCAACAGCTGTAATATGGACTCTGAAGACCAAATCAGTTAGTGAAGGGAAAATACGCAAGGAGAGAAGAGTGTATGGGGAAGAAGTGGATCTGGGCAGATCCCATCTGTGTTGTAGGGGAGTTCTACTCCATGGGGCCTACTCCTGCTGCTCTTCCATGTTTTCCTTGGCTTGTCCCAAGCTTGTCTCAGCCAGGGCTATTTTCAGCTATGTCCATCCTTCCCTGCTTCTTTCCCATCCCCAGGCTCTGCAGGAGAGATCTCCCTTCACAACAGGCAGCATGGAAAGGAGCAAATATTTCTGTGTTCTGTGTCTGTCCTTTCTGCATCTTTGTGGTAACTTCCCAGAGGCAGGAAAATTGGCCTGCCACTCTGTGGGAGCAGCTTCCCTTGTCTCAGCTGCCTTAGCTCACTGGCTTGCTCTGGAAGAGCAGAATGCTGTGGACAAGTGGATGAGATGATTCCCTGGCTCAGATACGGCTTGTCCAGGTCAGTCTAGCAGACTCTGCTAAAGTCTCTTAAAGTCTGTAAAGAGGTAATGCCTATAAGCCTCAAATAAAGTCCAGGCTGGGAATGCTGCCTGACTTGGCAGAATTGAAACCCTGGAATAAGAGAATGTTCCCTATGTTGTGCTCAGCTGCTGCAGGAGAGGGGGGAAACAGCCTCTCTCCACATTCCTCTTCTTCTGTGGTTGTGGACAGCTTGTGCTTCCACAGGTTCAAAACACAACTTGTCTTTGGGGTGTATTTGCACACCACAGACAAAAAGCAGACCTATATTCAAATTAGGGAACTGATTTCCTCGTTAAGATGGGGAAAATTTGTTGCACAGGAGCCACACATTTGTTGGGCATGTGCTTCCCTTTATAATCAGTTTAGCTGCCAGCTGGGCAGTGCTGGTATCCTTGATTTATAGCAGGCACCAAGTAATTTTTGTTGCTTTTAAGGTTTCCTGACATTGTTTTGCAATCTCTGCAGAGCTTCAGAGTGCAGAAACATTACACAGAATTACACGAAGTATTCTGAGTTGGAAGGCACCCACAAGGATGGTTGAGTCTAGCCCTTAAGTGAATGGCCCAAATAGGGATTGAATGTACTTGCGGAGTCCTGCTGTGCTTGGATACCCCTGACACAACAACAGTCTTATGGAACTGTCACAAGCTCTGTGATCATCATCACAGCTGAGTCTCTGAGAGCACTGACACAGAGCTGGCTTGCTTTTGCTGTGGTGAAATGCTGCTCCTTGTCACATGGGATGATGTTAAATAAGTTTTGGAGGGGAAAAAATGGTTACATTTATCCTTTTGCTGCCTTTTCTCTCTTACTCTGGCCAGGGTAGCTGTCACCTCTGATACAGCAACTGCACCAACCTCCACAGGGATTTGAGTGCCTCGTTACAATACATGGTGGTGGTTCTTTGATTCCAGGTAAATACACCCTCCCTTCTGGCTTGCGTTCCTGTCACTTCATACTGGTTTAAGTGATTTCCAGATGATGCATCTCAGGCTGCCTCACTGTGCTGAATTTGGGCTCTTTGCTAAGGACAGTGGTATTTGATGGAGTCTCAGGTTTAGGACACCTGACCAGCCCACACTGACCTTCTGGATCCCTGGTTGCATGCAGGAGATATGCTGGGGTTGAGGGAAAACACTCTGAATTCCCTCTCCTGCCCTGCCTTTTTGCCTGTGGGCCCTAGGACAGTGTCCATGAGGGGCTATGGGGAGCAATGAAACCTGTGCAAGGGCTTTACATGGCCTTCATGTCTTGGGAAAAAATTGACCCAGCCTTTCTTAAGGGTTAATTTTTTAAAAAAAATCAGCTCACACAGAGGCGCTGTTAAAACTTTAAACAACTTTAACATGAGCTCATACAGGCTCATGCCTGAAGGGGACAGGCTGTGGTCGGAGCGTCTGGTTCCCCACCAATCCCTGACAGCCTGAATGAGCCCCTTGGCAGAGTTATTTGTCACAGACAACCTCTGAAAGAGAAATAAATGAATCCATCTGGTGAGTTCTGGCTGGGAGAAGGAAAGGAAAAAGGAGGGAAAGCAGACAGCATTATCTGTTCCGCAGCAGGGAAAGGAAGACGAAGTCCAGAGGTGGAGATAGAACGAGCAGAGACTCATCTTGGAAAAGGGGCAGCATGCAAATGGGGTGATCTGAGAAGATGAGGCAAGTGAGAGGCAAGACAGAGCTGTCAGCCCCACTGCTCTCTGTCCTTTCCCAAGGCATATGCCACCCCCATCCTGGGTATATACCCTTGGAGTTCTGGTGTTCCAGGGGGCCTGGAAATCCCCAGCCTCAGGGAAGGAGACTGAGATGATGTGTAGGGCAGCTCTGATCCTGGCTATGGGGACTGAGGATGTGGACTCTTGGATGTGTGCAGCCCCAGAGAAAACAAAGCAGTGTTGCTGCTTAGAGTTGATTCAGGAGGAGATTCCAACCTCCTCTCTGTTAGGTACTTCCCAACCTAGACAGCCATTTTGTGGTCCAAAACTGGCTTTCTTAAATGCTCTGGAAACCTCAGGCTTTGGTGGCATGCTTGGAGATTTGTGTGGCCCATGGAAGCACTGGATGACATCAGCCTTAACATTTTGGCTCACCAGAAGGTTCCCACAGTAGGGACACTGATAAGAAGACAGCACTGCTTTTGCTTCCCAGTGTTTTGAGGCTCAATTTGAAGTTCCATCAGTGATATCTGGGCAGGCAGCAAAGATCCTTGGTCCCTTGTCATCCATCCACATGTTGCAAGCTCTTGTCTGCCTTGTCATGAGAAGCACCAAGCCTGCCTCAGCAGTAAACAACAATGCAACAACTGGACTTGAGCCTGTGGGAAATGCTGTGCTTTGCCTGATGTGGAAATCTTTTACCATCTACTGGTACCAAGTGCACAAGTGGTTAAGTTTTGTGTCTGTTCCCCAATTCCTCAAATGCAAACCTTTTCCCCACTTGCAGTGTTTTCCCCCAGTTTTCTTTTGAGTTCCAGGAAATCCCCACCAAATCTCAAATGCAGCATCATAGATGTCCAGGAGCATATAGCAACAGTAAACCAGTTTGTAAACAGTTCCCTAAAGCAGTGAAATATACTGCTGGATACTAATTTTATCATAGATTTGGCCTATTTTGGCAATGTTAAGCCTGCTCCTAAGTCAAATAGGAAGTGGCACCCCAGGGATGCTGGGGCTTGTTCCCATCAGACTCAATTGATCCAAGGCCAAGACCATGTTTGTTGGTTTAGCTAATTCAGAGCAGTTTGGGCCATTTTATACCTATTTGTTTTTCCTCTTACTTTGTATAATCCCTTTGTTTGATTGCTGAGATGGCCTTAGGCTTTGTTTTTCCTGTGGGAGTGATGCAGCACAGTGATGAAAGGAATTTTAAGGGGATGACTGTGAGGAGGAAACATGTCCCTGCACCTCTCTGTTTGCCAGGCCAGCTGCACATGGCCCTTGGAGACAGCACCAGTACAAGAGCATCCTGCAAGTACAAGAGCAGCTTTGAACTTGAGAGGTCTTTGTTCACCCAAGTGCACCAAACCTCTCTAAAATTCCTTTCCTTTCCTTTCCTTTCCTTTCCTTTCCTTTCCTTTCCTTTCCTTTCTGTCTCTCCTATTCTTTATCTTCATTCCTTCCTGGTGGGCATACCACCCCAGTGCTGAGGGCCAAGCTGTGCCTTTTGACTATGGTCCGTGGGAAGAATTTCTTTCCTCTCTGTTATGAAAAACCTGTTCATGTGTTTGAAAATGAATGGTTTTAGGTTCCTTTCAAGCTTCAGGTGCAAACCTTAGGTTCAGCTCTGCCTCAGTACACTCATAACTCTAGCAAGTTCTCAGGGCTCTGTCAAATCGCTGATTTTCTTTTCTGTGATTTTCAACATAACTACATGCGTGCTTTAAAAAAGAGATGATCTCACCATGCTTTCCTGTTTATCATCTGGTCTCTGTGCTTTTCTTCTACACCCCTACCCCATTTTATTCTTTCTAGTCCATTTTTTCTTCTATTTTTTAGCCTTCGTGGTATGGAAACTACTTCTGAAACACTTAGAGATAGCCTGCCTGCACATGGACTCAGAGTTCCTGGGAAGTGCTATTTTATTTACAACGTCCCTGCTTACACAGTCCAGTACTGAATGCCAGAGACAGCAGTGCCAGGCCTGGTTAATTCAGAGTAAACACCCCAAATTTCATCTATTTCCTAAGCCTTTGTTTTGGTGAAGTGACAGCATTAACATGACACTGCAAGCTCACAGGTGGGATTTTGCTGCCTGTGTTACTCTACTAAGCAGGCAAGGGAGATACCTTTTAACAAGGATACAAATGACTTTCCCAGAAAAACAGACCATTTCTATGGAGTCTGCCAGTGGGAGCAGAAGCCTGCTGCTGCAGCAGCTGAGGCTGGGCAGGAGCAGCCCAAGCCTGGAGCTCCGTGCAGAACCACAGTCACTCCATGAGCAGCCTGGGGGCAGCGAGCTGGAGTCCCGGCTGAGAGGGACCCGCC
>VXBI01008573.1:9291-33139 GCA_013397375.1 Toxostoma redivivum
CTTCTGGAAAAACATTTATCCTCACAATCTGCAGGATTTGAGGGGGACTCCAGTGCTCCTATGTTACCGACATGGAGGCAAGACATAAAACAAAAAAGAAAGTTATTTACCTTGGGTTGCAATGGGAGCCTTGGGCAAGAGGGATTGAATTCATATTTCTCACACCTTTCTAGTCTGTACATGAGCTTTCCATGTGCTGAAGTTTACACCAACTATGTCCAGTCTAACCTGTCAAGAGTTTAGGAAACAGGATACATTTTTAACTTTTTTCACTTTGCTGAAACTCTGCATCTTAAATAAATTATATAATATAGAGCAGGAAACTTCTACTGAGAGCAAGCTAAAAATATAAGATTTTTTTTTCTTTTTTTTTTCTCTCCATCACAGCTCCCGTTCCCAAATTACACTTGCCTTGCTCAGCCTTAGAAAGTTGACACAGAACAAATTGTCCTATGTAAATTGCAAGTTTCCCTTCTGATTGACAGCAATCCACAAAGATGGATTAATTCCAGAGGAAGTCAAGCAAAGACTGTGTCACAACTATTAACCCAATTATAAAGATGCTCCAGATTGCTGTGGAGTTGCCAGCACATCCTTCATGTGACGCCTCGTGTAAGTTTGAAGTGCAGGAGCCAGACAGAGCACAGGTGAGGGGGATGCAATGAGCTGCATGTTGCATGTGTGCAGTTTTGCTGCCTTGTCTGCCTCAGCCTTGCCGAGGAGGGACAACCCTTCACTCCCTCCTGGAGACTTTGATCCTGAAGACATGCAGTGGGCAGCCAAGCATACGACCTGTTACATTCTTTCTGCTTGTTTTGGCTGCTCTTGTCCTTAAACCAAAACAAGTCATTAAGGGAGCAGGGACAATTATTCTTTGAGATGTGTGTGAGGGAAAGGGAGTGAGAACAGGGACTGCTGTGAGATTGGTATTGTCACACAACTGATATGATTGTGCCACTCCTAACTGCAGAGCCGTGACTGAGTTTATCAAGGTCTCCTTTTGCAAGTGATAATAAACTTAATAGCTGCCCACAACTTAATATTTTTTCTTGCACCACATATGTTCACTTTTGGTCCTTGGATTATTTTTTTTTCCAGTCTCCATCTGTTCTTTTGCCTTTGAGGTACTTTAGTTGCCATGGAAATGACAACATCATCTGGATGGGTGGAGCTCCGTGCAGTGTAAAGTTGGTTTCCTACATGAAGTGTTTAGCAAGGTATGGGGGTGGCTGACAAAATTACAGAATTTCATGTGATAGCTTCTCATGCTTTTGGTGTGCAGTAAAGAGATACCTGTGTGTGCTCCTGAATGCATCAGGTCTGTTCCAGGAGGGGGGATGTTGCTAATTTTTGATCTGCCAGAAGAAATCCTTCACTTGAGTCCTTCATGACAGATTCCTTCCTACCTTTAGTTGCAAGTTGGGTTTAATTTGTCAGAATCCAGCTGTAAGACAGTTTCTGAGTCCTGTGATTGCCAGATGGGTCAGGCAAGGAGGAGAGCTCATTCCCTGGAGATGTGTGTCCTTTGTCAGCATTACCACAGAGGAGAATAGGAAGAGTTAATTCTGTGGGTGGTTGTTACACAGGTTTTGTTGTTTGGTGATGTGTGAGGCATTGACTCCTTGGCCTCTGTGAGGTGTCTTGTGCCTTCAGCAAGTTCACATGACAAATGATCTGTGCTTAATACAATCCAGAGATCATGTAAAGCAGCTGTACGTGGGCATCACGAGTTTCATCTCAGCCAATCTGGTGAATCCAAGGCAGAGCTCTTGTTTGTACCAAATCAGGCCTTATTTCACTAATGACTCTTTGGACTTTAATATAGAGCTAGAAGCTATTATCCACTATTAGCCCCTGCAGCACCTGGAAATATTGATTATGCAGCCTTGTGGAGATGAAGGAATTTTAGATGAATAACAATTTTTGGCAAAGGGTATTAAGAGAAGGGCCAGATATGTCAGAAAGATGAGAACTTGGCCCATGAAACTCAATATTAAGGTCTGTACAGTCTCCAAAATGCTTTTAGGCTAGTTCATATATTCTGGGGATGTCTCTTAAAGAATCTGAAGTGCTCTCTGCTTGTCTAATCAGGTATGTGGATAGGGCCAGGGGATGTGTCACAGAAAAGGTTTTAACTAAATTCCCACTGAGACCAAGGGAGCAGTAAAGTGCTAATACATCAAAGTATGTGCAAACATGAGGTCCTGGTGGAATCTCTCAAACACAGGAAGTTCTGGCTGGCTCAGCATTCAGTTCATAAAACTTTTGGTGGGAGATGTTGAGGAACTCAAAGAGAATCGTGGTGTCCCATGCAAAGCTCATAATTTTGGTCTGTGTTCTGTGTCTGCTCCAGAGGGGACCCCAAGGTTAAATCCTTGGATCTTTTATCCTAAACTTACTTAGTCATGTGTCTAGAGTGATAGTATTTGTTTATTTCTATTATAGTTATTTTTAGGTGCTCTAACTCCAGCTGCAGCCATTTCTTGCTACAACAATCCTTTCAAGAAACATCCTCCCCAGCAACACTGAAAATCTTTTCAGCTGAAAAAAAAACAAAGCCAGAAACTAAAAAAATCTAACCAACTCAGCAGCCAGCATTAGAAATCATTCTCAGAGGCACATCCCAGCAACAAATGAACTCAGAAAGCTCAGAAACCACTGGTGATGCTGGGATTTTTTGCAGCAATTCATGAAAATCGATCATTTGGTCTACCTTCCATGGGTGCCAAACTCCAGGGCTAGGAAGCCTTCAGCAGTCTCCTTTGAATTTTTTTGTTCTTTTTTTTTGTGTGCCTAGGCTGTAGAATGCCAGGGCATTTTTGTGTCAGGCACCATCCTGGCTAAAGCATGAGCAATTTCACCAGCAAACTCCGGAGCGAAGAGTGTGACCTGTAATAATTGGTGCCAAGAGCTTCTAGCCGGGTGTGACAGACCTGCCCTTGGTGTGAAGGGAGCACAGTGCTCATCAGACAGACTCATCAGGAGAAAGTGAGGGCCCAGGGGAGAAGAAAGGCTGGTCTCAGCCTTCCTAGGGATGGGCATGTCTGAAGCCACACCTCTGCAAAGGCAGCCAGGGATGCTTCCAGCCTTGCGGTGCGACGCTCCCGACGCGACAAACTGCTTAATACGCCAGCAGATGCTCCTAGCACCAGCTTGTCTCTGGAACAGTTTGTGTCTGAGCCCAGTGTGAAGCATGTTGGAGTTACAGGGAATCACAGGGAGGGAGGCTGAGAGGCTCAGAGGAGGGCAACTGGTCACCAGGACAGCCTCCAGCACTCTGATGTGGATGATGGGGAGATCACCAGAGTCAACGGGACAGTTCTGAGACCTCTTGGACAGACACAAGCAGGACCAAGAAAAACAAACAAAAAGCCCTTTCTTGCTATAATATGGCAAGCAAAGAGCATGTGGGCATTCAGCAGTGGATGGCCTCCAGGCATCTCAATGGTGAAATTAAATCCTTTTTGCTGCTCAGCTTCCCTTCAGCTCAGATTTAAAGCTGATTTTTCTGGGGTTGCCTCAGCAGTCCTCAATCACTTTTTTTTTTTTTTTTCCTTCCTAGGGGTCAGTTCTCCCAAAGTCTCCCTAGCAGGTTGCAGAAACTGCTGCTAGTTCCTTTGTTAGGATGCTTGGCCACCACACATGCCCTTACCTGTGACAATGATCCTCACAAGAATTTGGGGTGTTACAAGGGAAGGGAAGAGATATTTATCACCTAAGAGCTCAGTAATCTCCAGGGCAATGTGCACAATATACAGATGCAAAGCCAGATTGGATATGAGGAGACATTAATTCACCTTAGATGTGCAAATGTGTTTTTCTTAAGTTAAAGGTAGGGTTGTAATAACCTGAATTCTTGTTGTCTCCTTCCCTTGAGTTGGCTGACTGTGGGAATTCAGCAGCTAAAAGGGAGGTAATCCAAGTGCAGAGCCCAAGACTGAGTTTTTTGTCATCTGCTGAGCAGTTGAAGCCATAGTGAGGTAAGCAGATCTCTTATTTCATAACAGGTTTTTCCTTCACACTTTGTAAGAGGTGTTTTACAGTTCAGAGGTAGCAAGAAGAAAAGTATGATTTTTTTTCTGATATAGACCTTTCTTTATAAGGAAAGGAACTGCAAAAAGTTGCAAAAACTTGTGGATTTGTCTTTAGGATATCTGTTTATTTTATGAACTGTTTGTTTTCTACATTTGGATTGTAGCTGGGTGAGCAATCAGCTTTTTGAGTTTTTGAGTTAAAGCTCTCAAAATAACATGAATTTTTTTTTGAGGTTGTTCAGGTTGGGTTTTTTCCCTTGTTCTTTTTCCCACCAAAATTGTTGACTGGGCAGGGTGGGGAGGGGGAATATATTGACTACTATGTGTTTCTTCTTGTTATAATCTCCTAATTTTAGATAATTATGGGATTTAGAGAATGTGAAAATATGGTATTTTGACTTGAAGAGATAAACCTTTTATGACCAAATGAAACAAAACAATTAAATGAATGAAATGTGTATTGACACATCATTTCCAAAGATCTTAATCTGGGGGTCTGGGGGGCTTTAGGGGTTTATGAGGAAGCACATACTACTTTGAAAGTAGTCACCACGATCTTGCAAGGATGAAGATATTAAACTGGTGTTGAAAAGTAGGGTGGAAGGTCTGGTACGTGGGTTTTAGGTGCTCAGGGTTTCTTCGCCCCAGCAGGAAGTGGGGAGAAGTGGTTTGCATCAGCTGCACTCTCTGCATTGTTTTCTCATTCGTCACCAAATGCCAGGAGCTGCAGTAATCCATCCTGGAAGTGACAAACATATGATACTGTGTGGCCTGATCCTGTGGGAGGAAGGGTGGAATTTCCTATGGGTGCAGATGCCTCAAGAAAAAGTACTTTTTTTCAAGCCTGGAGTTTTTTCCCTGGTTGTCCTGTGTTAGTGAAAATTGGATCACAGTTTCAGGACTTCATACCATTTAATCAGTCTTCTCTAGCAAATTCTATTGTTTTTTATTATGAGTATTTCTCTTTTGATTCCGTAGGGACCATGGTGGATTTGGACTGTGGAAGGAATCATTCCCATATAAACAAAGAATAAAGGTTGGGTTTTTTTCTCCCTTAATTTACTGATTAGGTATTAGGTGCATCTGTTATTTGTACCCTCATTTCTCACAATCCTGTATCTGTCAGAATAAATTCTGACCTTTAGCCATGGGAAAAAATAATCTTATAAAAGGATTTACAATGAAAATGTGTACTTGTTTGATGAAAGCTGCTGGAATGGCAGCTATCCTCTTAAGGGCAAGATTAAGGTTACAAAAGCAGATGGAACATTATTATTCCCTGATCTGATGAGTATTGGACAGTCCAGCCTGAAGGTTATTTTACATCCTATATGATTTATCCATAACTGTGCTCAGAGCCAGGTTGGACAGAGCTTGGAGCAAACTAGTCTGGTGGAAGATGTCCCAGACCATGCAGGTGGAATTGGACTAAATTACTTTTAAGGTTCCTTTCAAAATAAATCATTCTGTGATTTTATGGTGAAAAAGGAAAAAAAAAAATACCAAAAACCTGGACACTTCACCTGGATTCTTCAACAGATGTTCACTGTCCAGATAAGATGTGTGTTTTCCATGTGCCAGTCTTTCCTCTCCTTCCTCACTCCCCTATACAACACTACAACACAGAAGAACAAGACATTTGGAGCAGAAAGACGTGTCCATCAACTCTGAGATCCTGATTGTGAGCACAGCTGTGGGAACTGAAGTAGCTGTAGATTTGTAGCTGCACATGCACAGGCAGGGACACACAGTTACCCCGGCCCATGGTGTTTAATGATGTGCCAGTGCTAAATTCACATCTAGGGAAAACCCTGCTGAAATTGGTTTTTGCCCCTGCTGTGTTGGCTGTGAGATTAGAAGAGCCCTGGGTTGCCTGTCACATTTTGGCTGCACAATCTATGATGCTGCTAAGCCTGTATCTTCTCCTGGGGTTTGGCTGACTGCTTTGGGCGTTGTCTTTCAACACATGGACAATGCCAAAGCTCTTTTGGTGGGGATGAAAAGTGTCTACTGCATAAAACACAAGTGTTTTGCCTGGACTATTGACAAACCATGGTGCCTCTGCACCACCAGCTCACCCCCTTCAGGAGTGACACTGTGCAGGTCACAGCAACTTATCCCCAGGCTGAAGAAGGGATGCAGCTTCTTGAGAAGCAGAAAATTACAGTGCCTGAGCTGGAAATTTGAATTACCATCACTCTGAAGACTGGCTCCCCATGAGCCCTGCGTCCTCTGGTTGGAATTCTGGATTCTGTCTCTGGCTCATCTTTCTCCTTTCATCACAAGAGCACCTGTGGTATATAAACACACAACAAAATCCCTTAATCTAGTCTGGCATTTTTACTCTGGAACTTTGGCTGTTTTTCTGGAGCAAAGTCCATTGTTTCCTACAGCCACCAGTAGCTTTATACTCAACAGTGCTGATAAAAGGATTTTATGAGCATATTCTGTCCAGGAAGAAATTAATAATTTATTTTTTTTTTTTTTTCAAATTTGTTCTGGTTCAAAATTGACCTTATAGAAATATGTCTTTTCAGAATTTCCCCATGGAATAAAATGTGTGGTTAAAACAATCCCATCCCACACACATTAAAAAGTCCCAAATAAAAGGATTTGCACAAAGTTTACACTGTACTTTTACTATTGTAATAGTAAAAGTAATAGTAATGGTAAAAAAGTGATACAGCAGTGATCCAGATTCAGTTACCCGCTTATATGGATTTCTAATATTCTTGATAAGTCAAGGAGTGTGTGGCATTCCTCCAGGGTCCTGAAGGAGCCTTTTGCCTCTCTGGAACAGCCCATAAAAATTTTGTGGAGTATTCCAGGACATCTCAGATGCCAACAAACACCTGCATATGACTAACAAAACTGAGCTCTGAAGTTGTGCAGATCCTCATTTAGGGGTCTGTGAGCTCAGTCCTGTCTCTCTCCACCTTTTTGCTGAAGTTTGATCTAATGATCTTTATTTGGTGTTGGCATTGTGGTGATTTCAGTACAGTACACTAAACTTCCTGCATGCCTGTGTTTCCTAACCAGGGTGGAAACCTAAGAAGGCCACCTAAGTGCTTAGTGTGAATCTCAGAGTGTATGTCTCAGTGAAACTTGGCTTAAGCTTGATAAGTTTATCCCTGTAACACTACTGTAACACTGATAGCTCTTGTGTCACAGCAGAAAAATTAGATTTACACGTTTCACAAACCTTTGCAAAGCCTGTGCCAGACAGATATCCCCAATGCTGAGTGTGCACACCCTAGTACCAGTTCCAGCAAGCAGGGAAAAAAGAGGCACATTAACAGAGAGACCAGAGCAAATTAAAATAGACTGGGCTACAGATGCTGGGCTTACTTTTGTTGAGTCGAGCTCATCAACAGCACTGCCTTGATGGAGCTCCCCTTCCCCCATTTGACCTCCTCTTATAGGCCAAGCTATGACCTTGGGTGACCCAGCTCACTTTACACCTTGGCCTAATTACATCCAGAGGAGCAAGGGCTGGAATATGATAACTGTCCACATCTTTATCATTGGTGGAAACAGGCAGTGTGATCATTTAGGGTGGCTGAAGTTAGGTAGGGCTGGGAGTAATGAGATGGAAAGTTTAGATTGAATATCGAGATAAAATTACCCACAATACATTATTTTAGGCAAGAGGGTGTATTAAGTCTCAATTAGCGTCACTATGATCTAATAGCACCACATCTCCTGACAGCATTATGGTCCCATGGCCTATTAAATCATCTTTCAAAGAAAAACCCATGGAAAGCTGAACCATGGAAAACCACCAGTAACTGTAATATAAAGACTAATCCTATGATGGAGCCAGAGTGGAATAAATAGGTAATTTCCACATCACTCATGAGAAGATATTAAACCAGGTCATGATACCCACCAAGACCTCTGTCTGTGCAAAGATACGTGGTAGCCCTTAAAAAACTGCCTGAGTGACTTAGGAGTCATTATTTTATTTTGGAAACCAAGATGGTAATTTAGGCATACAAAGCCTATTGTATCACCTAGTGAGAATGTGTTTTATTAGGCTCCCTCTTTAAAAAAATACTTGGGTTTGAAATGTCCATCTAGTTCATATGTGGGTGGAGTATCTCAGTCTCTCTCTGCCTGTTCTCTGGAATGAAGGACTAGGAGAAAACTTGGTACAAGAGAAATTAGGCTCCTATGTATTTTTTTTCACCCCTTCTTGTTTTTGGCACACAAAGGCAGCTTGCTCGCAATTAGCTGTGCAAGCAAACCCTAATCAATGATGAAACTGAGATGGTCTCCCAAAGTGACATTTTATGGGATGTTTCTTCTCCAACGCGTGTTCTGGTGACACACGTACTACACGAATCTGTGTATGTCACCACCAAATGTAATACACCTTTGAAGCAGACACAAGCTAGAGCAGGATGAACATCCAGCTCTGAATTGTCATGTCATTGCCACAAGCCTGAATGCTATAGAAATCCAGAGCATCAAGGGTATTATTGCAATTTGCATAAGTAGAAAACACAGTGATTAAAAGTTATCAAAGGAAGCTATCTCTCAGTTGTCAGCTCCACAAGCAGATTCCAGTGATGACTTTCCAGCTCCTTCATAATAATCTCCATAAGTTCTTGCTAAGAGATGCATTGAAGTAACCTGTCATTTACTCTGTCTTTCACCAATTTAGCTCAAAGAGATGTGCCAGCTGTGATCACTTGGAGTCAGAGTTGCTGTGTTGCAAAGCATTGCTACAGCTGCAGGCAAAACATACAATTTGGAGATCTACTGAACTCAAAAGTCACGGAAAAAGCAGAGCTGTAGCACCCACAGCACCATCATGTCAGAGAAAGAACCTCCCTGGGAGAGGAGAGCTCAGTCCCAAGTGAGCTTTTGTATGTGACGAAGCAGAGCACTCTGTAGGAAGGCATTCCTTGGTCTGAGTAGCATCTTGTCTTTTTTTCCCGTGGTTTCTGCTGGCCTCTGCTGTGGAAGCAAGGCGAGAAAAATGTGGAAAACACAGGTCACACCTTGTGGGGCTGGAAGATCTGCTGTTTTGTTGATGGTAGGTAAGCACTCATCTGATTCCCTTTCCACAATATGCACTGCTGAGTGCCACAAAACCAAGGAGGTGTTATAAAGCTCCCTCAGGCAAGATGATGTCATTTTCAGCCTACATTTGCTTTGAAAGGATAAAAAATGACATTATCAGTCAAACATGACCTTTCAAGGTAGAAAGTGAGACTGAAGCATAGACTGTGCTTCCCATGGCCTCATTTCTCTACCCTAGATACACATACTCTCAGATGACTGGACTTTGGTATCCCAAACTCCAAAAATGCTCTCTTTCCCTCTCCCTCTCCATCTCCCTCTTCCTCCATTCCCTCTTCCNNNNCTCTCTCCCTCTGTCCTCATTCCTTCTAAGCTTGTGTTCAGTGTGGACCAGTTTAGCACAGCTGTAAGTTGGTGCAATTTTAATGAAATTTCTGGAACTGATACCAGTTCTGTACCTCTTTTTCTACCAAACAGAGCTCATTTGCCTGGCAAAAAGGGGGACCAGTTCTCCTGCTCACACTGAGGTGAAGGGATAGCCAGAATGGCTCTGTGGGCTGCAAGTCCTGCTGTCGTGCTCAGACATCTCACCACCCTCTCCATTTCCTTGCCCTCTGCCTAATGACAGATATATCTGTGTGTAAAACACAAACACCCCTGTGACAAGGTTGTGTCAAACACTCAGGCTTCTTAGAGATCTCAGCCTATCGCCAGCTAGTGGGATAATTACATTTTCTTCTATAGAGCCAATTAGAGACTGATAACATTACCACAATTATCTGATTAAACTTTTGCTCGCTGTCCTTTAGAATTGCTTCCAGTCCTCTTCAGACACTGAAAAGCACAAGGCTATGAAGCAGTGGTAGCTCCTTGGTGCTATCACTGACAAGAGAATGGGTGCCAAATGGTTCAAGTCTTCCTCAGCAGGGTAACCTCTATTAGTCTGGAACCAGGCAGACATGTGGAAAAGGCATGAGGCATAAGCAGGAAAAATGAAAGAAAGACTCATGGACTTTTTCTCCAGAGTGATAGTTCCTGACTGGTGGCCCAGGTTACATTTCAAACCATGTTTGTCATGGCACACCTCATCTCAGGACAGCTTGATTATGAGGAGGATCTGGTTCAGCATAGTTAACCTGCAGAATTTGATTTAGTGTGTTATATTGCTAATCTCCAAACCAGAAACATTTTAGGTTTAATTTGCCAAGTGATTTGTGAGAGAGAAAAGCAACAAAGGAAGGATGAAAAAAAATCAAATAAAAAGAAAATTCCAAGCTTTTGGGGACCAGAAGTATGTGAGACCTCTCAGTGGGAGTTAATCTGAGTGGTTTTCTCCATATAATTGTAATGGGACATAAGTCTCTTGGAGTTTGGAAAACCATGTGGCCAGACTTGCACTCACATCTCAAATTCTGAGGGACATCTCTGTGCTCTCTGATGGCAATACCTGAGCACCTTGGCTTTTATATTTAAACAGATGCAGATAACTGTATTATTTCCAGATGAAACATGTAGGCACAGAGAGCTATGTAATCTCCATTGGATTTACCCATATCCGATAGCAAATCTGTGAGAGAGACAGAAGATAAGCCTGAAGCTTACCTGGCCCACAGAGGCCTTCTTCTCATCTGTATTTCAGCTTTCTGTGCTCAGTCCAGTATTTTGAAGGTTTAAGCAGTTCAAGCAGTGCATGAAAAAATCTGCCTCTTTTTACAAATGAAACAGCATTGCCAGGGCAGGGTCAACACTCAGTGATTCTGAGATTCACTCTGAGATCGAACTCAACTTTTCAGTGCCTCTAGTTCTGGATTGGAGCTTCAGGACTGACCACCCTTCACAATTCTTGCACATCAACATCATGTGGGACTGCCCAGCATGGGACTCTGAGCAGCTCCCTGGTGACCCTGGCCCTGAGCTGGGATTGCAGCCCAGCCCAAGGGAACCTGGCTCCTGCTCTCCTTCCCAGCTGCTTCCCATGCCTCCTGTGTTTACTCTGGCAGTGGGTGCCTTCAGTGCCCACATCTCGTAAAACCTACAGGTGGTCCCAAACCACATAACTTGGTTTTGGATCAAGAGTCATATTTCCAAGCACGTCTGAGTCCAGGATTTCTATTATTTGGCATTCCACAGGCATGAAGTCACTGTAGAAATATACATTTGGAAAACAGGCAATTTCCAGTCATTCAGGAGAGGTTTAGCATTCATGGGTACATCCATTTCTGCATCTAGTACCAACACTGACATTCCAATATTCCACTAATGGCTGTAATTGCAATGGAGTTACAAGGAATGAGGCCCCTTTATACTCTGAATTAAGATATCTTAAGAAAAAAAAATAAAAAAGGACATAATATCTTTAAGGAGATAATATGCTTCTATATTACAAACAAGTTTGCTAACATTTTCAGGGTTATAAGACAATCTATTTCAAAGCTGAGAATAGAAATGTATAAATCTAATATTCCTTTAGGAGAGTGGAACATGTTGAAAGAACAGAGGATACTCTTGCAACTGCTGTGAACCAATTTATTTTTGGGTACATGTCCACTTGAAATTGGGCTAACTTTCCTCTTTGTCAAATGTAATACATAAGGTTCTGGCAGCATCTGTTTTGTTTCATGTGTTAGACCTGTGGGACTCTAGACTCAATAAGGTCTCTCCAATTCAAAGAATGAAAGCTCTCAGGAAAACAAGCCAGGAGCCCCTGTTTTTACGATAGATTGCAATCCTTTCAGCCAAACTTTTTTTTTTTTTTTTCCCTTCGCAGAGTTTGAGCACTCTGTGTGAATACCAAATACAGGAGTTGTGATTAGCAGCTTCTCTTAGAAGTCTCCTTCTATGAGCTCTTATTTGATTTAATCTTGTCTCAGGTAAATAAAAGGAGTGAAGTGGAAATAGCCTTTGACCTACTAATTAATCACATGCCTCTGTTAACTATTCCTCCATCAATGTTATTAAGTGGCAGCATCTGAGTGTAAATAGGCAACCATGTAAAGAGGCTTAAATGCCATCTGGCCTTACCTGCTAAGGTTTGTTTGCCCTTTGGAATTGATCCCTTGGATTTCTTTTTTTTTTTTTTTAATTTGTTGTTGTTTAAATCTTAGGGAGAGATTTGCATGCAATCTGGTGCATTGGCCCAATTCAGCCCCATCTCCAGGGCTGTTTGAAGACACTCAGCAATTGTGAGGAAGCGTGGAAATGTGGTTACAGGTGCACTGTTCACCTCATGGTGATCAGGGTAACTAAGGCAGTAATTGTTGTCACATGCAGAGTAGTGGTGGTTAGCAATAGCTTATGTGTGTTCAATATTAGCAGGGAAGTATTTACTCAAAAAACCCTGATGAGGACTTGCAGTAAATGATAAATACTCCTTCCAAGAACAAGAATGCTACCCTGTAGGGCTCTTTGTGCTGGTCTAGTTAGAAATATGGCATTAAATCTAATTCATTAGCCACTTAGGGTATATGTTTTGTCCTGTACAAACAATCAGATGTGTTTTCATAGAATCACAGACTTGTAGAATGATTTGGGTTGGAGTGACCTGATAGATCTTCTGATCCCAAAATCCTGCCACAGACAGGGATACCTTCCTCTACACCATGTTTTCCACCTAGATGTTGTTTAAGTGGAGCAACACAGCGAAGGAAGGTAGGTCCTGTTGATCTCTGTCATGTGGGTGGGCTGCTTCTACATGAGTTGAAGGATGGGAAGTTTAGCAAGTGCTTGTGCAAAATGATTGTGCCCTCATTCACAGATAGTGGTACCCTACTCCCAGCTTTTTGATCCTGCTATGCCTGGATGCATGTTTCTGTCAGGTGGCCTGACACAACTTTATTCTTTGTGCCTCCAGGTAATGTGTAAGGCATACTTTTAGCCAACCTGCTAAGTTATACCAAGCAAGTTCTCCACTTCTGTAGAATGAAAGACTAAATGCTTTTTGTTTTGCATTGCTCACAACTTTACCTCCACAAAAAAAAGTACAGCTGAACAAGATCCTGACAACCTTCATGTCCACTGGCGACTGTGGGAGTATTGGTTGGAACTGCTCAGATTTTAGGTTTATGGGCTCCTATGATTTGAGATTAAAATGGGCCCATGTATTGTAAATCGAGTCATAAACCAAGTGTTTTTATAGCCTTGAGGCTGGATTTGTTTTTGAGATCAATACTATTTACTGGAAATCCTTGCAGAGGTACAACCATCATTGCCTCTTTGCCACGAGCTATCCAAAAATGTGGGTGGGCTGTTTGAAATCCATGTGCTCACAGTGCAGAACCAAAAGGTATTGCTCTTGGTGGAGTTTCACAGTCTGGTAAAATGACCCTTTAATAAAATTGGCCAAAGCCAGTGGAATTGCAGGAATATAATTGAGGTTACAGCCAGGCTACCAAGGCAGAGTCCTTCCCTCTACCTTAACGCATCAGAGAGCAGAACCTGGACCTGAGCCTGTAATCAGTTTGAACAGTCTGTCAGGTGCTTTGGGATTTGGAGGTGAAAGGTGCTGTGTAAATGTCAGGCATCATTTACTGGGGCACTACATCCAGGCTGAGAAGCACAGCATGCCAGAGACTCTTCAGCATGGTGTTAGGAGTGATCTTGGGAAACATATTGCACGGGATATACGGATGTTGGTTGAGCAGAGTCATGTAATTTCAGTTACTCTAAATCACCCAATGCATTTTCCTTTATCTCCCTATTTTATCTAATTTTATCCCCAGTTTTCTTTATTGTTAAAATAAATCAAACCAAGTAGCCATGTACTAAGATATTTATTTATACAAAAAGAGGTGTGATCCCAGCTCCCTAAAGCTGCTCATATAAAATAAGAGATCAGAGTGAATCATTTAAGCTGGAAGGTTTATTTGGTTGTGGGCTGCTCTTTTTTGGGTTCATGAAATGTTGATGAGCCAATCACAACATTCTCACATCTATTTGTTATTGCAAACAACCTACAAAGTAATGAATAGCTCACACTAGGCTGGGGAGGACATTCACTGCTGAGGCTCCAAAACACACATTCTATTATTTACACTAGTCACCTGGTTGTCTCGCTGCTTCCTGATGGCATCACTCAATTAATCAGGCAACAGAATATGAATTTGAAGTACTGCATATGCATTTACATATATACATACGTGGGTTGATGGTTGCTCTCAGGGATTTTTAGTGCCTCAGAAGACTTGAATCCAGTCCCAGATAAACAAGTCAGTTCCAGGAGAGGGGGTGTGCTATGAACAGCCTCTTCTGTGGATGTCATTTTTCCTTCAGTGGGTACTTGTGACTTTATCTTTCAGGTTTGCTTTTCAACAGGCTAAATCTTCATAAAAGTGAGTGTAGGAGCAAGGAAGGGACTCTCTTCCTATTTGGTTCCTCTGTGACACAAAATACCTTTCCAGGTGAGAAATTGAACTTTTTTATCTGAATACCAGCAGAACATTTTTCGAGCCACATGGCATCAACAAAGGACTCCCCTTTCCTTTTCTGGAGCAAAGTAGGAGGTAGAGGAGGGAGCTGGCTGGCTGCACAGAGAGAGGCAGCAAGGCTGGCCCAGGATGAGAGAGATTTTCTACTTTAAGTCACAAAACCATGGGAAAGTGGCTGTAGATCAGGAGAGGTTTCTCTCCCAGACTGTCCCTGGGTTCTGTGTGCAGCACAGCTCATCCCAGAGGGAAATCCAGAGCTCTATTGGCACTGTCTTCAATGGGCTCTGGAAAACAGCAGCTCCAGGAGAGCCTCTGTGACAATGTTCTCACCTCTCACTATTTCTCCTTTTGTGACCTACTCAGTTCTTGATTTCCATTTTCCTCTTTTCCATTTTAGTTTCTACTTTAGCAAAACCAAACTTAGGAGTTATTCATCTTTTCCACTTCAGTTTTGATGAAAAATCCTTTCATCTGTGACATACAAACCCAAGTTTTTCCTTAGATAAGAGCATGTTTTTAGAATAATTTAATTTCAGTATTTTCAAAGTGATGGATTTTTTTTCTCCTCTATATCTTTAGGTGTTCACACATGTAAACAGCATCCAGTGACTAAGCACTGCAGAGGTAAAGTTATCAGCAACATCATCTGGGCATATACCAACCTGTAAGCATCAATCTAAATTTTGTATATATTTTGTGTGTGCTTGTGTGCCAGTGGAGCATGTTTGTCTTTTATAAGTAAAAAAAGAAAAGACATATGTGAATCTTACAAGCTAGGAAAAAAGGAGATACAGGAAATGGAGGCTATTTCTGGAGTGTGGTGGTTTTTTTTTTCAAAGCAGAGTTGTTTTGGTTTGATTTATTAAATAGGAAGGTCAAGAAGAAAGGCAAGAGAAAAAATAAAATTAATCTATAAGAGAATTGTGTTGTTGGAACGGCAAGAGATAGAAGTTATTACTAAAAAAGGAACATCTTCAATTTTGCATGTACTATGGATTCTAGAAAACTATTTTCCCATTTAGAGCCTGAAAACTAAATTGCTTTTTTGGACACCTCTAAATTATTTCCTTTAATTTTTTTTTTCCCAAAAAATTTTTAGAATCAAAATTCAGCTTTTCAACCCTGTCAAAAGGGCTAAAAAGTTTTTATTTTTCTAAATGGAAGAAAAAAATTCCTAGAAAAATTAAAATATTTAGGTTACTCAATAAAGGCAAATGCTTTAAAATATGTTCTGGACATAAAACAATAATTTAAAAATTAGATGAAGATCATCCTTCCACTCACTAATTTTTTTGTTTCAGCATTTATAATATAATGGCAATTTTAGAGAGTGAACCTAAGCAGCAGAGACCTTCATGAAATGATGGCAGTCTTTATGAGACATACTTATGGTTTGTCCTCATAAACAATTTTATATCTCTTTAGAAGATCCTAAGGATGGTGATCACTTTGAGAAAGTATATGTGAATATAATAAAAAGTTGAAAAAGAAAAAGAAATTGAGTAGTAGATTTTGATAAATACAATGTAACTTGTTCAAAAAGGTTAATTTAAAGAAATTTGGTAATGAATTATTTAGTATCTCAAAGTTTGGATGCAACCATATGTTATCTAAAATATCCCAAAATAAAGTCATATTTTGGAAATGTCTCAAAATTACCCTTTTCACACAAACATGAACTCATAAATTATCCATGGTTTTAGCTGAATATCCTGCACACATAAATATGATTTTGTATCACAACTAAGTGGTCTAAGTTTGTATTATTCATATTAGAAACATGAAGCCAAAGAAGAAGTTAAAGAGGCTGGAGGAGAGCTGGAGAGGGACTGGGGACAAGGCATGCAGGGACAGCACACAGGGAATGGCTTCCACTGCCAGAGGGCAGGGCTGGATGGGATCTTGGGAAGCAATTCCTGGCTGGGAGGGTGGGCAGGCCCTGGCACAGGGTGCCCAGAGCAGCTGTGGCTGTCCCTGGATCCCTGGAGTGTCCAAGGCCTGGTTGGACAGGGCTTGGAACAACTTGGGACAGTGGAAAGTGTCCAACCAAACCAGAGTGATGTAAAATACCTTGGGTTAACCTTCCATATGCATCTCCTAGGTCCACAGAGCACTTGGATCAGTGTTTGAAGGCCTCTTTATCACTGTGTTGTTGGAGTTCTGGAATTTCCAGACCTGTTTGTGAGATTCAAGTTCATCATGCAGCACTTGGGATCGCATCTGCTCTATGGGAAGCTTGGAGATGGGGCTGATGTTACAGAACCAAAGAAAATATGCCTACTTTCTTCCTTCTTTTTCAGACCTCTCTTCCCTAGAAATAAATGTCTCTTGGTAAGTATGAAAAGTTTGATTATCACCTTATTAAAGGCAGCACAGTCCCACAGAGACTATAGGAGAATTAGTTTCAGCACAAACCTTCGTATTTTTGCAGCTCCTACTAGGGTCAGTATTTGAACACCTAGATAGAGAAGATGGAAAGTCAGGCAAAACATTGACTTGCTTGTCAGTAAAAGGCAGTAATAAATCAATACTCCTGCTCTATGATGCTGGTAGTGGGGTTTGAATGACCCTTATGTGTATCATCCTTCAGATGAGTTATAATTGCTAAGCAAAACTCACTTTTTTTTTTTTTTTGCTTTACCTGTCAGAACCATTATTTATTAGGCAGCTGGTTGCTGTTGACATTTTAATTTTAAGTCCATAAAACCAAAATCCTAATATTATTCTGTGCAAAGCACTAATATCACTTTGAGATGGGTATCTTTCCCTTTTCCCTGTGACTGGTCTAAACAGCCATTCTGTCAATGCAAATGATTTTTTTTAAAAAAATTATTTGATTATTTTATCTCCATGGTTATGCAGCTTCTAATTAAATATGACCTGAAGTTTCAGAGGCTCCTTACCCCTGAACTTTTGTGTGAGGCTTAGTATACATAATCTCTTTGATGAAACACATTCTGGAAGTCCTTCTTGAAAAGCCCTGATAGAGTAGTGTTAAATGGTTGTTGGGATTTTGATGATCTGAGATGTGGAAACCTCTCTGAGGTCTCAGTTGAGCCTTCCTGTCTTTTATATCTTATTCCTAGGCTAGAAAGGAGTGTTCAGGCTGCTTCTTTCCTGAGGCGAGTAACAGAGCATCCAGTGTTTTTCACCTTTACTGGCTAGGAAAAGAGGTGATAAAAGAATGCAGTCTGTTCCTTAGGATCTTATGGTGTCGTTTCAATGAAGTTTAGATGTTAACTACTTGCATGAAACACTTTTTAATGGAATAAGCTTTCGCCAGATGGGAGAAAATATATGCTGCTTGCTGCTATTTTATTTTTCTGCGTTTCCCTCAGGCTCCATTTATATAACAGCCATTACCCAATCTCCAAACTCATCTGCAATGAAGTTGCCATCTTACCCCGGCTACATTTCCTGAGCTGAAGGGGTCTAACCATGTTTCTGAAACAAGGCAGAATGTTAGAGAATACCTTAGCACCACTTGCATTTCAAACAGTTAGCAAGATCAAAAGGAATTTGTTAGCACCTCATCAGTCCTCCAGGTTCAATCATGTTGAACCTTGTTTTCTGGCTGTAGTTATTTGTATTTTAATGCAGGTTTTGGGTTCAGATCTCTCAGCATGCAGCTGTGTGGGCAACCATGCTCAAGTGTGCACCAATCCTTGATGATGGAAGCTGATAATACAAACTGCAAGATCAAGGCTCCAGCAAAGATACTCTTGGTTTTTGTCACTCTTCCCACTTTAAAGGAGACAAAGCTGTGCTGGAAGCCCAACTCATAAACCCTTAAACAGCTCCAAATTTTGGCAAAGGTGGGTTCATGTAATTTTCACCTCCAGGCAGCAGAACCTCCTGAGATCAGGCAGGTCTCTGCCCCAAATTGGCTCCTGGATCTGGGATATGGGAAAGGTTTAATGAGAGGGTCATGAATTTAATGCCACACAGTTCAGATAATTCTTGGTTGTGGCTTGCAGTGCCAACAAGAATATGATTGCAGACTCAGGCTTGACTATCAGTATTTACTGCTTCCTGCAGTTAAATCTGCAGAAATATATGCCAAGTGCTTAGGAGCCTGAGCCCTAAAAGGATTCTACCTTTCATTCTTGCTTTTCATTGCCCAAGGCAACACAGTTGCCTAGAAATAGTTAATGGTGCTCCTTGCAAAGCCCCATTCTCCTTTAAGGGTCATCATTATCTCTATTTTAAGGCTGAACTGAGATTTAAATATAACTTTACATTATTGAGATGCAAATCACCTTGGTCTCATAAGTATTATATGTTTAAACCATATTTTTCATCATGAAAACCTCTCTTTTTTTTAAAGTGTTTCCCTTTAAGTACATTTTTTCCATTAAACTAAATATATGTTTAATTTTTTTTCTCCTCCAAAGGCAAGGTCCTTTCAATTCATGCCACTGTTATTATTTCTCAAAACGAGTTTCATCTTGATCCATAAACATTTTATGCCAAGAATAATGCTGTTTTAAAGACAATAAGTGCCTATTTCTGCCTGAGGCCATCGGAAACCCCGTAAAGGAGGCAGTAGGAATTAAAGACACTTAATCACATTTCCCCATTTTTAACTGCTATTTTTTTTATACTCTGAGGCAGTTTTTCTATCCTTGCTGAGTCCTACTGAATACCATAAATCTTAATTAAAGATGTACTTTTTTTTTTATGAAATCTGAGCTGGAAAGCTCATCTCTTACTTTTAAGACTAGCACTATGTGTAGGCTCATAAAGCAAACAAGACTTTTATACTCACAGGGTTTCAAAATCAGTTATTGCTGTTATTATGTCAAATCAGTACCACATTATTATTATTGCTTGGTTTGGTGTTTTTATGATTATTGTTAATGCCTGAGCTTTGCATTTTCTGTGCACAAGACAGAATAGCTTACACTAAGTGCATAGCTGTATGCAATATGGAGGAAAGCTTACAGAAATATACCCATCAGCACAGGAATTTGGATTTAATATTTTCATTTTAAGGTTTTGGGATTTTTGTTGGTGTGTTTGGTGTTGTTTAGGATTTTTGTTGGGTTTTTTTTTGTTTGTTTGTTTTTGGTTTTGTTTTAATTTTTTTTTCTGGTTTTGGTGGCTTTTTTGAATGCAAAAGCTGTTTCAGTTAGGTAGGCTTAAACAACAGCATGCTTGGTGTAAACTTGCATTATTTTATTGAAGCCAAGAGAATTACATTACTTCATACTGGGAAAAGTGCTATCTCTCATAATGTCGTTTTCCCACTGTTCCATGTAATTTTGCTATTGAGAGGAAGGAGGGGAGCAAAGTTCCATTGTCTTATCTGTATTGGTGAAAAGAAATAGGTACTCCACATCTCCTAAGACAAGACTTGAGTGTGCAGATGAAATAGAAAACACTGCAACGAGGTTTTGATCTTGAAGCCTGGTAAATTCAATGGGAAGATTTGTGTTGGCTCTGAGTAACAACCAGTATTTGCTCACTTTTAATGGCACCTGCTGGAAATGCATCACCTGACAGCCTTGTTCTGAGCCCTGGGTAATTTTAACAGCCTGCTCCAAAGTCAAGGAAAATCAACATGAATTTTCCCAGTAATTTCAACACTGTTTTTGATTGAGCTGCTTTATAGGCTGGTGGAGGCAGACACCATTACAAGGAGCTACACTTGTTAGGAAGCACTGTCCACTGGGCTGTGATGGTTTTCCCAACACGTCCCACCACTGATGACATCAGAGAGGATGTCATTAAACGTAACCAATTAATTGCCCAGCACTCCTGATGTGGAGAAAGTAGCAGTACTGACACATCCAGGAATAGCCCATCTATTCACAGCTTCCAACCTGACAGGTGCTTAGAGAGCCCTTTAGCTTTCCATAGCACAATTTCAAATTTCACATTAAGGTTAGTTAGGCATTTACATATGGAATTCTCACAGTCCTGTTGGTTGGTAATGAATTGCCCATTTAAATTTGGCTCTTGTATGTGGAGTTTCCCCAGTTCATTCTAGTACTTCTCTGTGTTTTGGAAAACAGAACAAACTGAAAGGTGGAGGATTCCCAGGCCAAGGAGCTGGTTTAAGGTTTGAGTGAGTGTACCAAAGTATGGTTCTTCAGTCACTATTAAGCACATGAATAAAGTTTCTCCTGTGAGTAATGCTGCTGAGTCCACAACAAAACATTCAGGGTGCAACCTCCTGCTCCTGCAAGGTCACCCCGATTCCACAGCTGCCAAATCAACCAACCAGGCACCAGTGGCTTTTATTAGATATTCATACTTACTGTTCCTTAACATAACATGACCTTCCTCAATGAAGCCTGAATCAAAAGGGCATTGATTTACTGGCTGGGAAGTGATGTCTCCTCACTGGCATCTAATAATTTATTTAAGGCATTGTTTTGCCAAGAAAGTCTCTCATTATTTTAGAATCATCTTTCCTCTTCCAAAGGCATTTTGGAAGATAGCAAAAATGCAAAGAAAATATGTTTTCCATCACACAACACTCACAGAATTTATTTTGGGTAGCTTTCATGCCTGCAGCTACAGTATCTCACTTCTTCATGGGCACTAAGTTTTGGAGAAAAGCAGGAAGCATTTATTTTGCATCTCAAATCAGTTGCTGTATTTGGTAGTTTCCATTTCATTCACGGTAGTAATTACATGGTTACAGCTATTCTGAAGCTTCCTAGTGAAGGATCATAATTTTCATGCTTCCTCTAATTTATAAAGGGTAAAAAAACCCCAACCAATCAGTATTTTGTTTTTTCCCTCACACTGGCATAATTTTGGGGGCAAAGTTGATAAAAGAGAAATGAAATTTTATTTTGACGATGCTCTGATGAGTACAACTAGAAGGAAAGACCAGAAGCATTGCTGGATCATGGATAGTGGGGCAGAAAAAATGGTTCTTGTGCAGCATTACTGGAACAGACTATTTAGATAGAAACTTTTAAGGAAGAGGGTTTGACATTGAGTACTCAGCCTTTTTTTTTTTTTTTTTTTTTTTTTATTTTTTTTTTGGGAGTAGTTNTTTTTTTTCTAATTGCTAGTTGTTTGTTTGTGTTTTGAGTTTTCATGAGATCTCTCATTTGTTTGTTTGGGGGCTTTGTGTGTGTTTATTTTTATTTAGTTTCTGGGTTTTCTGTTTGTTTGGCTTGTTTTGCATTTTGTTATTCCCCTCTCGCCCCGCCCCTTTCCTGGGAATTCATTCCTGCATGATCTTTCAAGGATCTTGGCAGCCATTTCACAGGCCCCCTTCTGACACCTTCCAGACAACCAGCAGTCCATACACTGCAGTCTCAGAAACACAAGGCAGGAAAATTTCTCCAGACTCCAGCTGGCTTTATTTGCTATAAAACTGTGATCTTGCAAGTTCTTGGGTTTACAAGTAATTTAATGCAGGTGAGCAGGGCTCTGACACAGGTCATTTTGGGCTATTTTAGCTTAATTTAATTTTTCAGTTCATGGCATCTCTTGCTGAAAGCTGATTAACTCTGTTTGTGATTGACTGTTATACCATTTTTCCTTTTATTTTTTTTTAAACAGTCATGAATAGAATGCCCACAAAAATAATAATATTAACAAAACCTCCTTCCACAACCTGTGGCAAAGGTTAATAAAGTTTTTCTATGTGTTTTAGTCTTTAGGTTTCTTCTTGTTTTGTCAGCTATGCACATTCACAAACACACACATGTATAGGTGTACGTATACAAATGTATACGTGCATCTATAGAAAAACAAATATATATATTTAAATTTATTTTTCATCTTCTGCTTCAGTTCCTGAAGTTAACTGATGGGTACTGAGGTAGAGTATTAGTAAAGTGATATTCTGAGGGTATTTTAAAGATGGCTTTTCCATATGAACACTTTTGAGTACAGGTCACATGCTGAGAGGTTAAATACAGCTCCTGGATTGGTACAGAAATGTACTTTATCCCAAAGCACTGTTGCAGCAATTCCATTGACACCAGATGGCTGTTCTATATCTGCAGGATGGTCAAACGTTTCTCATGAGTGTCTGCAGCTGATGAGGTTAGCTCTCCTCCTGGCAGTCTGGTAAGGAAATCAGTAGGATATTTGTGGGATTTTTTGTGTGTGTGTTTTTGTAGTTGTTGTTGTTTTGATTTTTGTTTGTTTGTTTTTCCAGTAAAATCTCTTTTCCTTTGCAATGGTGAACCTGATACTACTAACAAAATGAGAAGACAGTATTCCTGTTTTCAGTGGTAGTCAGGAGCAGTCTCAAAACTGTGGAATATGTGGGATATGTGGATAGGTCTAGGAAGACCTTTGCCTTTCTCTTATTCTATGATTTAAAATAAATTTTATATTTCATATTCTGTATCAAGTGTTTTCCAATAGTCACCAGCACTTTAAAAAGTGAACTGTAATTTAAGGTAAACTTCGTACTTAAAAATATCACCTAGTTTCTTCTAGCTATCAGAATTACTTACTAGATTATGAAAATCTTCTCCATTGTGAACTCAGAAGAAATTCAGAAGAATAGACATTGCTGGACTTAAATTATAAATGCATAATCTCAAAACATCAGACTTTACAGATGATAGGACTTAGATTTGCTATGATAGTTGAGGTTTGTGGCTCAGGTGCCTCTTTATAATGACATTATGTTAACTTTTAAAAAGACTTCCCAGCAATCTAATAGGCAAATTATAGCAAATAATTACCAGATCTTAGCTCAGCCTCTTTTTTATTTAGTGGGTATAAGCAATGCAAGTACTTGAATTACATGGTTATTTATGCAAGGGCACCTTTGTCAAAGATAATTTTTTTGATAAAGAAACAACACTTTTATGATGATTAAATAACCTATGAATAAAATTATAGGTTCATGCCGAGGAATGACTTGTCTGCCTTGAAGAGATGCAGAAACCTTTTCATGAGCCTGTGGGCTGTTTGTCTGCAGTTGTGACATCAGAAGTTCTACTTCTGGATGAACCAAAGGACAACTTTACCCCATTAAGAAGGCAATGGAAGGAGTTGTGATGTCACAAACAAAGCCACAAATCTACAGGGATCTAACTAAATCTGTAGATCTAAGTTGTGCAGAAAAGACCTCTATTCCAAGAAAAATTCATCCTTCATGCTTTCACTGTTTTTACCACCATTTCCTTGCCACTTTTTGTTTTTCTATTTTTTTTCCCCTGCTCTCAATTAATTTCTTAAGCTCTTTCTTGATTTCAAATGGTGTCTCCTGGAAAATACCATTCCACCATAAGTGAAAAAAAAAAATCAGAATATTATGGCAATAGTGTATTCATGACGTGTACACACACACATACATATAGATATATAGGTGCATATTACATTCTTACCTTTTCTATAAAAAATATATAAAATATATTAAAAATATATAAAATA
>VXBI01008573.1:45642-60422 GCA_013397375.1 Toxostoma redivivum
ATGTGCAGGACACCTTCCACTAGACCACGATGCTCCAAGCCCTGTCCAACCTGGCCTTGGACCCTTCCAGGGATGGGGCAGCCACAGCTGCTCTGGGAAACCTGTGCCAGGGCCTCAGCACTCTCTTAATAAGGAATTCCTTCCCAACATCCCATCTAACTCTGCCCTCTGTCAGTATGAAGCCTGGCACCCCATGGCCTTTTCCAAAGTCCCTCTCAAGCTCTCATGGAAATGGAAGGGCTCCCTGACACATTCTCTTCTCTCTCCTCTNCTTCTTGCCTTCATGGGTACATTTTAATGTGCAAAGATTTTTATCAAGTTAAAGATAATTATCTGAAAAGACTCTAAAAAGTGGAACTTCTTTTGACATGCCATTAGCCTATCTTCCCATATAAATGCCTTCATTTGCTTCTTGCCTCCATGATGTATGGAGCACATACTGTAGGTAGAGGCTGGTGGAGACCACTTTATAAAAAGCTGAGACAAATCCCAGAGAAACAACAAATTGCACTAAATTCACAATGTCTATGTAGCCTGGACTGAAGGAGTGTGTGCTTCTAGTTATCTGTGGCCAAACGAGGTCATTCAAGTACAAAAGTGAAGCAGAGGAGCTCTCAGGAAAAGGAGCTACAGAACTGAGATGAAATCTCATGGGATTGCTCATCCCAGTGAAGACAAAGGTGGCCAGGAAATTACTGCAGTCTCTAGGGAGCAAAGAGAATGTCAAGGACAGCAGTCACTCAGGGAATGAGGATGAGCTGACTATAAATAAATTTTAACTGGAAACAATGTGGACAACAGATGAGAAAAGGAGTTTTAGCAGTGCCCTCTAACAGAAGGATAGGACCCTCATCCCCTGAGAAAGGACTTGCTGAGATGATTGCTGGCATTATGAAAATCATTTGCTTCATGACCAAGAATGTCTGTTTTGGTCTTCTGATGCAATGAGAGCACTGTGTACCTAACTTACACCAACTTCACTGCTGGCATCTCTTCCTCCTCTGTCCCTCCAACCATCCCAGCTTATAGAGGCCTTTGGATTTGAGATTCTTTCCTTGGTATTTAGCCAGCACCTTTTGTATCTCCAGCTAGTTACTCTTGCTTTAAGTATTACATTAAATGACTGCAATCAATACTGCAATGAATACTGGATACACTGAACTCAGTAAGAAATTAGCATGAAAACGTTCCATGTGAATTACTCTGATCTCTTATGGAAATTACTTGCAAGTTTTAAATTATAAGTCTTCACATTTTACTTTTTTTTTTTTTCCTTAGTTTTAATTCAATTTGCTAAACCAGTCAATTGCTCTTATAAGCAGACTTGGAAGATGCAGATAACATTTCTTTTCTGAAAAGGGAAAATTTGGTTTCCTGCAGTGAGATGCAATTTATATCTTCTTTGTGTACACATTTGTATTCAAATAGAGAATAGGAGGAGCCCACAAGGTCAGCCCTGCACTCATTTTCAAGGAACTTTATGACATTCCTGCTCCAGGTTCTTTTTTCTGTCTTAGGTGATGTGGGATAGGAAGCAGTACAAGGCAGCCTCACTGGTCACATACTCACTGCTGATGTGCCTGCATTCAGAGACAACTTTATTGACCATATATCATGAGTACCATGAAACCCAGAGGGTTTCTAGGGGAATATACCTGTGCCCCAGGAGGACATTCTCCACTATCTCTTCATTCACAGGTGGTTGTTCTCACACTGAGTTGCTGCTGCTTCTGAGCCTCTGCTGGAAGAAGAGGCACAGAAGTTATTTATTTCCCTGCAAAACAGGATCGTATGACAAAACCTGTACGGAAATAGGTTTATAAACAATGTGCAATTCTAAGCAGCCAGCTAGAAAAAGTAATTAAAGAGGACATCTAAATCACAATAAAGTGCACAGTATTTTAAATAACCTGTCTAAATATATTCCTGCCCTCCAGCTAAGTCATTTGCAATCAACTTGTTGATTCTTTTAACTATGCATTAAAACCTATCTTTTCTACAGAGTAAGCTTGCATACAAACACAGAGATCAGATCCATTCTCCCTAAACTTTTTGGTTTAAACTTTTTGATGGGACCAGTCTGCAAATACCCAAGCTGCAGCTTGACTTTCCTTCCCAGCAGATATATTACCAGGCACAGTCTCCAGGATCTGCAGACATGAAGGGTAATAATTTCCTACTTTGAAAGAGCAATCTCTGAAACAATTTCTAAGTCCTCCAGGCTCTGCCTCCCATCCTCTACCTGGCCACACAGTTTACATGCAGGTAACCTGTGGACTTAGTAAAGCAGGCAGCCAGTGGTGTATGGAACTTTTTGGTGTGCATGGGAGCTGCCTGCTGGGCTCTCCTGTTCTCAAAAGGGATGAGTTTTACCTTGAGAACTGCCACAGTGATGTGCACAGGGAAGCTGGACTATCAGCAGGGCTATGTTCAAATGATAAATTTCCCTCTCATTTAGCAATGCCTCTCTGTCCCATAGCCTCACAGAATCACAGAATAATTGAGGTTAGAAAAGCCCTTCTAAGGTCATCAAGTCCAACCATTAACCCAGCACTGCCAAGGTCACCACTAACACAAGTGACACATCCACTTGGCTTTTAAATCCCTCCAGGGATGGGGACTCCATCACTTACCCAGGCTTCCTGTTCCAATGCTTGACAGACCTTTCTGTGAAAAATTTCTGCTTAATATCCAACCTAAACCTCCCCTGACACAACAGGCCATTCTCCCCTGTTCAGTCCCTGTTCCCTGGGAGCAGAGCCCGAACTCCCCTGGCTGCCCCTCCTGCCAGGGAGTTGTGCAGAGCCAGAAGGTCCCCCTTGAACCTCTTTTTCTCCAGGCTCAGCACCTTTCCAGCTCCCTCAGCCTCTCCTGGGGTTCCAGACACATTCATGAGGAGTTAAATGATGTGTTGGATTAAGCTACTGTGATTAACAAAGCAGTAAGTCAGAAAACTTGTGTGAGCATCCATTGCTCTAAAGAAGACAAGTCATTGGCAATTCCTCTCCTTCATGCACTTGTCCTTGCTTTGCTTTTATTTACAATTCTGCTGAGCTGTTGTCCTGGCAGCCTTAATTTTGCATTAATTGGCTCTATGCCTCATACCCATACACAGACATCCTTTTAACCTAGAGATGTTTTCCCTGCTTTGGCCAATTAAGGGTTAAGTCAGAATGTTTTGGTAAGGCAACAATTGCCTCAAAGCCTTCCCCAAACTTTGCAGACGTGGAACTGATATTTTTACTGTCAGCACTGAGTCACTGCTGGTCATAATCCACAGGAATGCACCTGGATGCAATTGTACTTGGATAACTAAACCCGAGTGATGTGTTTCATTTAGGGAGGACTCCACCAGCTTCATTGTAAAGATTACAGAGTGATTCAGCATTCATGAGAAAATGTGGCAAAAAAAGGTTAGCTGAACAGTGCTAGAAATGGAGCCATATTGGGAGCAATTGAAGGAGGAAATGGTCTGGATTTATTGTCTGCATTAAAGATATTGTGGGTCCCATGGATACCAAGAGTGTCATGGAGACGCAGCTAATAGGATTTTTATTGGATTATTGTCCAGCTGCTGCACCTGCTTCTGAAGGGGACAGTGCAGTGGGTTTTCTGGCACAATGCTTGAACAGGGATCAGAAAGGAGCTGTGGGAACTGGAAGCTCCAATATAAATTTTCAAGGAAACTTTTACAGTTGCCTCAAAGCCATTTCCAGGAAGGCAGCAGCCAGTGAGTACCATGCCCCTCTTTCTCTTTACAAAATATTCAAGTATAGAAAATATGTTGCTAGAGTAAAGACACCAAGGACCTAGCTCACACACTTCTACTCTTTGCACTCCAGATATAGGTTATTTTTAACTTGAATTTACTTGAGGAAAAACTTCTAAAGTTTTTTATTATTTTTAAAATAGAAATTTTGATTGTTGTTTTTGTTGGGGTTTTTTGTGTGTTTTTGTTTGGTTGGTTTGTTTGGTTGATTTGGTTTTGTTTTTTTTTTTTTTCACAGTGACATAAAATTATAGGATCATTAAGGTTGAAAAAGATCTCTAAAGTCTTTGAGTCCAACCACTAACTTAATCATATTCCCAAATGCCACACCTACACGTTTTTTCAACACTGTCACGGATGTTGACTTCACCACTCTGCTGGGCAGCCTGTTCCAATGTTTGAAAATTCAGTGAAGAATTTATTCTTAATATCCAATCTAAATCTTCCCTGGCACAATTCAAGGCCATTTCCTCTCATTCTAGTGGTCTCTCATTTTCCCTGTCTCCTGTGCATTAGGTACCTGTGCAGTACCCCTGTAGCCCTAATCAAAGCTTCTTCACCTGTATCTAAATTTTGCTGAAGGTTTCAGGTGCAGATCCTTTCTGGTCGTTTCCATCCTTGAAGATCTCACACAGGGTTTGCCTCCCTGTTACATGTTCAGCAAAGCATTTCCCAACTCTGCTTTAGTTCTTTTGTTATACAACAGAGAAATGTGCTGAGGGGAAAAAAAATGGGAGTTTTCATCAACAGTTCATTTTAATCTCTGCTCCCGCTTTCTACTGAAGCTGAGCATTAGAGAAACTTGGAAGCCATTGAAATTCAGGTCTCAACCTAAACACTTCTAGCACTGATTTAAGAGAATATTATGAGATTTTAAGTAGGCTTGGATGAATAATTTGTAACAAGTGATTTCATGAATTGCATCTCATTTTTTTTGTTCATTAATTACTTAGAAAGGGTGTCAAAGTATTCCATCCGGGATCTATTCCAAAACTTTCTGGAGTAAATGGAAGGAAATAAATGCATTCTGGATTAAGACACATAGATATTTTATTGAATTTCTTAAATCCTTCAGAGAAGGAGTGTTTTAATATGTGTCTCTAACACATGATGTAGTTCTTATCCACATATAAAAATGCTGTGACTTTCTTGTCAATATTTTCTTGACAAAAACAGCATCTCCTGGAAAAGTCCTATTAGTGCGGTGTGAATGTTTTACAGTTTTTACTTTAATGTAGGTAGAAATCTGAGATCATTAATATAAAAGGTCATCTCTTTAAACCTGATGTCTCATTTTCAGGTACTATTGTCATCAAGGATTACAGTCAGAAGCTTCTAACAGCTAGAAAAACACAGCAGGGCACAGTCCCAAGCTGCACCAGGAAACATTTAGGTTGGGCATTAGGAAGAATTTCTTCCCAGAAGGAGTGTTAAGATATTGGAATGGACTGCCCAGGGAGGTGGAATCACCATCCCTGGAGGTGTTTAAGGAAAGCCTGGATGTGGCAGTCAGTGCTCAGATCCAGTTGACAAAGTGGTGTTTGGTCATAGCTTGGACTCAATTATCTCAGATTTTTCTAGCCTAATTGTTTCTGCCTTTTTTCCTCTCCTTCTCTCTTTAATCTTTTCTCTCAGTGATGTTATTATTTGCCTTTATACTAGTCTCTTATTCCAGTAATTTGGATAACCCTGAAGATGTTTATATCTACTTGTAGTACTGTTTTATCACTTGTTAATTCACCTGAAATTCCTAATATTTTAAATTGAATCAGCTACTTTCTCAGTTTTATTTATTAGTCTTTTGGGCAATCACATCATACTCACATTCAACAACCATCTCGCCAGTTCACATATTTTTGTTCCCTTATTTTTTTTTGCTTCCTGTATTATTAGACCAGCAGTCAGCATCATATGATACATTGTCCCTCAAGAATGACTAATTTCTAGTTCTGATAATAAATTTTAAGGAAAATAGTTTGATTAAAAATATATTTTGTGTTGAAAGAGGTATGATTTTGATTCCAGATTTTATTGCATCTTATCTCTGTGATCAGTTCCTCATCTCCAAGAAGTATACCACTAGCAATAATACTGTGTTGGAGAGGAAATTTAAAAATTTAAATTGATAGTGAAAAGATATAGGAATCATTTACTTAGATAATGCAAATTCTTTGAAAATACTGCTAGCATTTTAAGTTTTCTTTCTTATTAATATGTTCCTGCTAATTTACAATAAATCATATTAAGTCTGTATTGGCATGTTGCTAGACTTTTCTGTGATTTGGTCCTGGTCCTTGTAATTTCCTCTGAGAAATCTGTGAATTTATATATTATTGGGCAATACTAAAAAGAAAGCTGGTGATCACTCTAGATTTGAGGGTAAAAGAGCTTAACAATGCATGTGTAGACCCTTCATGACACCCTTCATCCTTGCCAGACTGTGGTCCTGAGTGTACTTTATTTCCCCTACAGTTGAGTCCTGTGATATCTCAGTCTTAAATAGGGAAATAGAGGTTGGATATGAGGAAAAGGTTTTCTATGGAAAGAGTGATAAAGTACTGGAATGGTCTGCCCAGGGAGCTGGTGGAGTCTCCATCCCTGGATATATTTTAAAAGAAGACTGGATGCGGCTCTCAGTGCCATGATTTAGTTGAGGTGTTAAGGCATGGGTTGGACTCAATGATCTTGAAGGTCTCTTCCAACCCAGTGATTCTGTGTGATTTTTATTGTGTTGTTATTTATAGCTGTTTATTCTGTTTTCACAGAAAAATTTGGCTTTTCCTATGTCTTCAACAAGGTAATTGTCAACAGTTCTGCTCCTTTTTTATGGCTAATAACAAAAAAACCCCAACAAATTCTAAAGCTATCCCACCTATTTTATGACTTGGCTTGGCTTAAGCATAGCAGATGCCCACACTTCAAGATGTATTTCAGGAGTATATTTTTTTACCTAAATAAAGAAAGATGTCAGATGATGAATTGTCTACTTTGAAATATTGTCAAGGAATATAAGCTATCACTTCAGTCACACACTTGCTTTGATGACACTTTTATTTACATACAGTATAGGAGTGCGTTTACACTCTGATGAAAACATATTTTTGTAATTAATAAAAGTGAGGGTACAATGCATGTCACCATAAGGCAGGGTGAATAATTGCTTTCTGCAGCTTCCTTATGACTGTAAAGGTGGTCTGAAATTACTCAGAGGTCTAACTCTGAGACTTTTAAAGCTAGATAAGGCATAACCTTAACATTTCTCCACCTCAGTTCTTCCACCTGGAAAATGCAAAGAATCTGAAATTTGTATTCATTATCTCACTAACATGCTCAAAATATTTAAGGGGTAAGCTTGAAGATGTGATGGTGGAAGGCAGTTCAGAGCTAATTAGCCAGGGAAGAAACCTGTTTTCAGGGGAATGGAGGCTGATTGGATGAAGTGAAGAGGGCAAGGTACTGAACTATCCTGCAAGCAACCTGTCTGTTTGGACTATGAGATTATTAGGATATGGATTGTACCTTTAAGCATGTCTCTTAATTAATGCAGAGCAGAACAAACACAGAAGTTGCCTGCATTTATATTGAAAATTCTAAAACACATCTGTAATCACTCAATTAGAAAGTTCTGGGACAACTCTCAGAGTTATTTTACCTCCAAGGATGGGATTTCTGAGGTTGGCATTGGTGTGAAGGTATCTGAATTTTACTCCAATGATTCGTGTGCATATGCCTCCAGCCACTGTCTCAAGGTGTGTTGTACCAGAAAAACTGAAAAGCTGAGGAGAGAGGTATGTGCCACAATCATGGAAATTTGGCTCAAATGGTTTGAAAAGAGGGGTTGTTGTTATTCCATGCACTGACCTAGTTCTGATTGTGTGTGAAGTTACTGCCTGTAAAACCCACCAGTTTAATATCTGTAGAGAATAATTATTTTTATTTATTGGCCATTCTATAACTTACTAAAAAAAAAAAAAAATCCTGCCAGAGTGTCACCTCTGGTCAGGGACACAACATCATAAACTGAAAACAGAGTATTGGAGACACACATATTGTGAACAACATATCACCTTGTATTGCAACAAACAAAACTAAAAAGAAAAGTTTACTTTAAGTTAAAACTTTTCCTCCCAGCTTACTATTTTCTTATCTGGATTTTTGACCGTTTCATTTCTGCAATTCCAAATATAAATAGTAAGGCTACTACTAGAAAGCTTTGACTCATAATACTTAGTAATATTGCTCCTAGGAGAATAGTAGGGTGATTAACAAAACACAGTCATCACATCTATGGTCCTCAATGGCATCAGCCCAAGCTTTGTAAAAGAGTGTTCTTCCCACAGGGATTGTGAGCTCATTCAGATTTCTGCCAGTTTCCAGGATCAAAACCATGAGTTCAAAGGACTTGCCTTGACAATTGGCTGCTGGTTCCAGTGCTTCACTTCCTTAGGTAGGAAAGGCCAAATATCTCACTGCTGTCAGACATGATGCAGGATATGTTTCCAGCCCCAATACTAATAACAGAAAGAAATTCTGTTAGGAAAAAACATCCTATATAAAAATGAGACATTTATAGAGCAGTTTATTACACCCCAGCAAGATGTTTGTGTGAGTTTTGATGTTTTTCCCCCATGATGGCAGAGGAAGCTGAGATGTCAAGCTCTGGATTAGACAGATAGATACTGAATCCAAAGTTTGGTGAGGTGAATCTTGGTCTGTAAGGAATATGTCACATAGCTACTGGGGTGGAATCAGAAGTTTGTTCCACACATCTCCAGATCTTCTGTATTTATTTGTTTTGCAATACACTGAATTTAGGTGTCTAGCTGTTATTTGAAACAGCAAGACAAAGGTTCTTGATGATCATCATAAGTGTCTTGTATCATATAATGGATCCAGAACTTTATCTAAATATGAAAAAATATCAAAACAATATATGGTCTACACAATCACTACCCCCTCACCCCAGAACAGTAAGCTTTGCGATGAGATTAGGTTTGCTGAAAGACTCAAAAATGTTCATGAGCATTTCAATAAATATATGGAAAGTATTCACAGAACTTTGCTCAAATTTTGAGAACAAAAGTCACAGATACAGCTAATGGGGGATGGCTTACAGATATGCTTTGAAAAACATCCATGTTTTCTCATCATTTTGTTATAGAAATAAGTCACAACTATTCTTTTGGTTGCTTTAATTTTGGTATCTTTAGCTTGCTTCACACATGAATTTTAGATAGTGTGCCTGACTCACAGACAGTATGAAAGAGATGTACAGAGATGACTTTTTAAGAATGAAAAACACAAGCTGTATTAGATTTCAGTAAACCTCTGAACTTTCAATCACATCATTAACTTAAAATTATTCAGCAGTTTCTCTGACATGTATTTTATCCATTGCATATGATTAAAAAATTCATGTAACTGTGTATGTTATTAAGATGTTATCATGGATCCAGTGTGTTGTCTTAAAAATAAGAATCTCTCAGTGCACTCAGTGACAGTTTATTCAATTGTTATTAAAATGAAAAGTTGAAAGAAATATTTTTCAGCTATCTTATTCTGGTCCAAAGGGTCAAAAAAGCACTAATTTGAATAATGTCTCAGGGAAAAAGAATTGACTGATTCAAGGAAATAGGTCTGATGATAACGGCTTTGCTTATCTGAAATTGACACTCCAATTCTCTGAATTTGTAAAAGATCAGTTGTATATTTTTTAAAGTAATCACACAAAATATTGGTCTTCAAAATAAGAACAATCTTGTTAAGAGTAGTTTAAACTGCACAGCAGTATTTCTCATTTAACTTATTTTACTGGAGACATCATTATTGCTTCTTGAGTGACTTTTTGACAAATAGAGTGAGAACTATTTAACTAGTTAAACATTTCATGACATACTTTTTAGATTAAACCTTTGCATTTTATTAGTGGGTTTATTCATAGATTAGTTTAAGAGCTCTATAGTAAAATCTCTTTTTTGAGCAGTATATTAAATGGTTCAAATGAACAAATAACTTGTCTGTTTTTGTTTTTATTTTTGGGGTTTGTTTGTTTGCTTGCTTGTTTGTTTAACATCAAGCCAGTGTATCCATGAAGTGAATTTCAAGTTTTAAAAGGTTTGGTTGGGTCATCCTTCCTCCTCACCTCACCATTATTTTTCATTTCATTCTGCTTCTAGTTGCGGGAAAGAGTACAAACACATGTACAGATAAAGACTGCAAGTTTTTCAGACTTCATATTCTCTTAGAAAATGGGATTTTCTTCCTTACGTTGAAAAATGAAAATGCTCAGCTAGATGAGGCTTTTGCTCCATATCAATGCCTTTTGCCAGACATATTAATTTATTCTACTTTGAGCTTGCTTGTAGAAGGAACTACCCACAGGGTTGTTTTCTTTCCCCAAATACTAATTTTTGCTGAGATCTCCTCTCTTTGCACCTCTAATTGTGAGCAGTGGATGTGAGCTGAGCTCTGCAGCAATGTCTTTACGAGCACGTGCTCGTTTACCCACGCTCCTTGCAAAATGTGCTTTGACAGCCCCCAGCTCAGGCTTCTCCCAGATTAAGGAATCATAAGCAGCTTTGGACCACTTGACCCTGCTGGTTCATCATTTATGATATTCAAAAACACGTACATGGCCAATTTGAGTATATCTAAACTCTTAAGAAGAAGCTCTTTGATTAAATATCAAACTAAGTGACACTGACAGTAACCCTCTAACCAATATGGTGCAGCTAAATCAACACTAGATGCTGGGAAACCTCCTCTTCAAAAACAAAACAAACAACAAACAAAACAAAACAAAACAACACCCCCCAAAAAATCAACAAACAAACAAACAAACCAGATAAAATCATGTTTGGAGGACCTCTTTCTCAGAAGTAATTTTTCACAATTTGAAAGGAAAAGGTAAACTACCATAAAATGATCCAGGAAGACTTCACTGCAGAGTTTTGCCCAGGATTCAATTTCCAAATGTCTGAAAGGAAAGAAAAAAATCTTTTTATATAAGAAGGAATGGTGCCACATTTTTTGGTATCGATTACACGATTATTTATCGTTTTAGTAAGTGATGCCATATAATCTTTGGGTCACATCAAACAACAAAGCAATAAATTCACTGTGTGGCACTTCCAAGGGTATCCAGGTTGAATTGAGCTGTCTTCTAGTTCTTTCCCTAAATTGTCACATTTACTGCCTGCTGTAGAAAGAGGAAGCCACCAATTGATTTCTAATTCTGCAAACCCCAGGGTGTAAATGTGATTAGCAGTAATTGGAGAAGTTCAGCAACTGTTAATTTCTCCTCTCTTTGTTGTTTTTCCTATTTAAAATATTAACGAAATGTGTATGTAGACCAAAACTGACTCTGATGCAGCTGAACAAATGATACATATTTAATCAGAGCTGTGGGACCCCAATGTGGTTGTCTGAAACAAATGTGACATGTGCTTCCTCAAGAAAAAAAAAAAAAAATGAAAAAAAGGAAAAAAAAAGAAAAAAAAGTCAGCCAGCTAATAAACAGCACCAGTATTTTGTTGTAGCATTCATTGTCTACATGATGTCGAGTTTAATGGCATTACACTATGCAAAAAAGCCAGAAGTACACTGCTAAATTTGTCTTTCCCAGTTGGCTGTCCCTGAGGAGATTATAATGTGAGCAGTGTCTTTGTTTGTTGCATGCATAAGTGTGCACAAATTCCTAAGTTTTCAGCTGTAAAGTCGGGGGGAAAGGAGAGACGTTAACCCCTGCATGGCTGAGTGTCTCCTTGGAAAGAAGGGGTTTCCCTGGTGCATCTGGTAATTGTGGAAAATTAAAAAAAAAAAAAAAAACAAACATATTTTGCTCTCTAACTGCTTAATATGTCACTTGTTTTTTTTTCCCAGTTGCAATTATCCCTCATCTACAACTACAAAGCTAATAGTTTTAACCAAGAAAATGGCTCTTATTTTTCAGCACTTGAAAGGAATCTATGTTTACCTTTATTCCCTGGCATTAAATAATTTTCTTCAGTAACTTAGACCCAGGAAGGTCGTGTGCACAGCAGTGTGTAGTCCTATCTAAAATGGTTGAAATATGTCAGGAAGCCAGCTGGAAGCTGGTAAGCTTGGCATCTACACTTCACTCTGAAAGGCTAAAGCTAACCTAGGTGTAATTATTTTAAGCAAGAATCTTAGAATCATAGACTGGACCAAATTGGATAGAATCATGGTTGGACTTGGTCCTTTCTCAACCTTAAAAATTCCATTATTCTATATCCAGTCCAATCATTCCCTCAGCATTTCCAGGGCCACCACTGACTCATGTCTCCAGGTGCCACATCCTCATTTTAAATACCTCCAGGGTATTTAAATACCTCCAGGATTTTAAATCCCTCCAGGGATGATTGCACCACTGCCCTGGGCAGCTGTGCCAAGGCTTAACAACCCTTTCAGTGAAAAAAATTTTCCTAATATCCAACTTAAACATTTAAAGATTTGGGTGTTGAAATGTAGAAGTATTGATCTCACAAACTTCCATTTTGGGCATGTCTTTCCCTCTTGGATTGACTTAGTTATATGTAATTTATTGAGTAACACCCTGTAAGTTTTATTTCTGCCTGATATCTGTTGTATGTTCTGTTCTGTTCTGTTCTATTCAGAGCTGAGGAGGTTTTTGAGATAAAGCACAGATGTCACCCTAAGCTCAGGGAGGGTGGCCACAGCAATAAGAAGATTCAATTGACAAAGGAAGGGGCACAGAAAATAGACCTGCATTGCTTTGTGAGATGCAATAGATATCTCTAGACTCCAGTTCTGTGACCTCTTGTTAATGTATAAATTCATTTTCTATTTTATTCTACATTTTTTTCACTGGGAAACACAACCTTGACTTCTCTTGCAAACAAGTGACAAGAGACTATGTCTTTTTTGCTCACTTGATTACAAGCAAGGTCAAAAGCATCCAAAATATCATAAGGAGAAGGAATGTTCTGTCTTTCAGTATTCTAATTGTGCTTGACCTTGTTTGTCCCTCTTTTCACAAAACAACCTTGACTTTAAAATAGGTGCCTATTGGTAAAACATTGTAATGTATTTTGAAATATATTAATATACTATCAATATTATATACTAAACATAAAATCTTGGGTTGGTTTGGGTTGAAAAGGACCCTAAAGATCAACTTGTTCCCAAATCTTCAATGGACAGGAAAACCTCCCTCTAGACCAGGTTTCTGAGGACCCCATGCAACCTGATTTTGAACACTTCCCCATTGTATAGTGATCATATAATAATACTCTATTTATTATATAGCATCATTATGTGCACAGTATGTGTTTATATAGATTCTTAATTTAATTTAATAAATATGTGATTTATATACACACACATATAAAACTAGGCATGGACACCTTTTGCAGAACAAATGGTGACCTTGGGAACTAAATAACTACTAGTGGGACTTCTTTTTGCTCTCTAGCAAAATGTAATTCTTGCTGCTGTTTACTTAATGAATAATACTTCTAAGACACCTTTTAAAGTGTATTACAGCATTTTCCCCCTCTGTTTTCCCTGGATTGCATCCCAGATACACAGAGGCACCATCACAGGCATGCAGAAAGTTGAAACATAACTCTTAGTTTCCTTATCTGTTATGAAGCAAGAGGGAGTTGTCTGAGAGTTTTGTTTCTCCTTATTTCTGCTATTAAAAAATTTCAGATTGGGGAGTTTTTCTCTAATAACATGTTACACAAGCTGTAATCTACACGTGACAATCCTGTACATGGGCTTCAGGAGAGCATTTCAGACACTGGTGGGCACTTCTTTCCCTGGCATGCACAATTCCTTAGGCTCCCAAATGCTTACTCCATGCCCCTTTCAAAAATAAACACTTCCCTCTGCTGACAACCAGGATGTCTATGTCTAATGTGTTATAACAAAGTGAATCAAGGCTCTTCGTCTGCAGTTGTCAGAGGAATAAATACACTCTTAGTCCCCCTCTGAACAATTGTTCCCTGGCAGGATGGTACAGCAGATGGGAGTCAGGCTCTTTTCCCACATAACAAGAGACAGGACAAGAGAAAACAGCCTCCAGTTCCACCACAGAAAGTTTAGATTTGACATTAGGGTAACTTTCTTTATGATAAAGGTTGTTAAATCCTGGAATAGGTTGTTCAGGGCAGTGGAGGAATCACTGTCCACTGGAAGTGTTGAAAAAAACTGATAGATGTGACACTTGGGGACATGGTTTAGTGATGGGGGACATGGTTTAGTGATGGGTTGGCTGTGCTGGGTTAGTGGTTGGACTCAGTGATGCTATAGGGCTTTTCCACACTTCATGACTCCATGACTCCGTAATTATGCAGCTACTGTAGATTTCCTCCCAAAAACACCTTCCAGAAAAAAGTGTTACCACTGACTCCAAAAGTGGAACCACTTACAGCTCCAAATGCCTTGGAGTAGTCACTGCAGGACCTCCAAACATGCACTAAAAGAGAGAAGCTCCTTCAAATCAAATTATAGGACTCCAAATATCTTTCTAATTTCCCCTACACCCATGAGGGAAGGCTATGCTAAAGACAGGTTGGACTCTGGTTTAGCTCAGATGCCCAGGTCACCTGTAGGGTTTGGTTTTTTTTTGCACCTGGGTTTGACCCTCATAGGTTGCAAGGATATTTGGAAGAAGACTTGACAGTATGGTCAATTAAGCAATTATTTGTCACATGAAAGACACTGCAAGCTCCATAGACTGCATGAATTACATCTCTGGGATGATTGACTAAGATTGAACACCTACATGGTAGACAACTGAGGTGGGAGAGAGAAATTTGGCAAAAAGATCCCAAATTAGTTTCTTGCTAACTAGAACTCTTTGCCATGATTTTTTTTTTTAAATTATATTGCTTTAAATAAAAATTAAGATAATAAAAAAGGGATAAAAAGACAAATTCTTCTTCCAGATTTTTTTGTTTGCTTGGGTTTTTTTTTCAGGGGGAGTTTTTTTTTTTAGTTTTAGTAGAATGAAGCAAGAAAGGGA
>VXBI01008573.1:62608-74477 GCA_013397375.1 Toxostoma redivivum
TTCAAAACAACAGCAGTTATCCAAGGCTCTGGGCCTTGTGAAGCATCTGGCCTGACTTGGAAACTCAGGATTCTTCTGAAAGGGTCTGAGGAAAGATATCCCATCCCTGGAAGTGTCCAAGGCCAGGTTGGATGGAGCTTGGAGCAAACTGGTCTAGTGGGAAGTGTCCCTGCCCATGGCAGGGGGTGGATGTAGATGCTCTTTAAGGTCCCTTCCAACCCAAACATTCTACACTGGTTCAATGTAAATAGCCATGGCCACTAGCAATGAGATGCCTAAAATAGCCACAATGAATGCCCAGAAAAAGAGTTAGAACTGCACTCGAGGACAGGTAAGTAGCCAGGCATCTAACTGTGGAGCTGAAAATAAAAGTTTTCTTTTATTCAGCTTTGTCTGACATGAGCCTCTCCTAAAGTCAAAGTGCCACACTGCACACCTGGACTGCCCTTAGATCTAGAAAATTAAGCACAGATTATTAGAATTTGAACTTTTTTCAGACCCTGCCTATACCTGATCTGAAACAAAGCCTGGAATCTTTTGGTCTTTCTCTCAGTGAAGTGTCCTATTTATGAAGACAGTTCAAGTCTGGAATGTATCCACATCTCTTCTCCTTGTCCTCCACATTCACATTGTCTGTGAAAAAATATGTCCTAAAATATGTCTTGAGAATATTTTCTTAGTTTTAAGGCCAGGAGAATCTTTGCAACAACCTTGTTAAACCAGAATATTTTACCCAGTGTTTCCTGTGTTAAAACCAATGGCCTAAATTGGAATAATCACACTTAGAAGGAAAGACAGACTCGATTTAAGGACTGGCATGGGTAGTAAATCCACCGCATCCACTGGCAAAGCTGTTCCTGTGATTAATTGCCCTCACTGTTAAAAAATTTACATCTCACTTCCTGTTTGATTTTTCCAGTACTACTTCAATTGTTTCAGTCAGAAGTTTCTTAGCTTCTAGATTCTGTCCACAACAGGAAACAGAAGTGCCAAAATACCATGAAAAAAATATTTTTGTCTTGTTTTTCCTCCCTCAGAAGGAGGAAGGAATTAAACTGTGAAAAAGAAACTAGATATTTGCTTGGTCTGAACACTTCTTCACCACTAATCAGAGTCTGCAGGGGCTTTATTTAAGCTAAACTCTAGTTATCAAATCTGTCTCTGCAGTATTTCTCCCAAGTTTCTGAATCAAAGATATCCACTAGATAAAGGAGCTCATCCCATCTGAATCACTGAGGCTGGGATTCAAACTGCATTAACAACTCTATAAATTCTTGTGTGTTTTTCTATTGGTGCTGAAAAATTTGGCGAGTCTCAGAAGGCTGGGATTAATCAGAATTCCAGCACTCTTTGGTTTGAGTCTTTCTGATGTACCTTGCAGTTTTACAGTGTTTAGCTGTGAATTCACCAACTCTCTTCCCCTGGGATTGCAGGGAAGATAGCTCTGCTCTGGGCATATTATTGTGTGGTTTCTGACTTTCTGTCTGTATGTTTCTGTGCTGTCTGGCAGGAAAATATGCAGAGAGGGCACTTAGTGCACCCAGGCAGAGTGAAGCATGTGTTTACATCTATTCCTGAGCCAGGGTCAGAGCAGAGGAACTGAACCAAATTGTTTGTTTTATACTGACTCCTGAACATCAGGATCTGACTTGAGTCTCGCCTCCAAGAAATGTTATTGTGTCAGCTTCAATTCGAGGGTAAAAATCTGGTTACATGTAACATTAGGCAATATTTGAATTATTAGTAAGATGAAAATTCTTGAGGTTTCTTATGACTTTCTTTCCTCATTCTTTTCCTTTTAATGTGCTGCTTTAATAGCAGGATGAATGTATGTTATGCATTTCAGTTTACACATGGTTCTGCCATTAAGCACCTGGATTTGAAGCAGTTTCTTCCCTGAGGACTTCAACAAAGGCTTTGCCCCAGTTTAAGGATCCAGGTTGCTGTGGGTTAGCCATGTGCCACAGCAATATTAGCTCAGAGAACACTGTAGCTGTTTGCACAGCAAAAGCAGCTCTCCTGACAGTCATAATGAAAGAAATCAGCTTGCATTTCTTTAATGACAAAGCCTCCCTGTGTATTAATTTGGTTCTACATGACTATACATCTTGTCAGAGCAGCCCAACAAATGTGAAAACACAGACTAAGAAAATTGTCGGTAAAGTAATTTATGACCTTTTGTTCTGTGTTGCATGGCTTTACTTCTGTTTAGGAGCATGGGAAGGCTCCCTAGAAAGGAATAAGTTTATAAAATAACTTCTTGGCAATGTCAGTTCTAAAATAAACTCAGGTTTCCAGTGCCTTTTACAAAATATAATCTAGTACTCATATTATTACATAGACTTTGATTCCTGGGCCAAATACCTGTTTTCATTTTTGATTTAGATTTGTTGTATGACAGAGCTGGGATGTGTACTCTGAGGGAATGTGTTCCTCTTAGTTATTTGAAAAGACTTTTAAAATTAATCTATAAATGTTGTGATAGCCTAGTACAGCTAAGAAAGGCACAGTAAACTGGACACTGAAATTATGATAATATCAAATGAGAATAAAAAATGGAATTTGGACTGGAATCTAACATTCAGTTTGGAATTGAGATTAGTTTAAATTATTGAACCAGTGCCATTTGCCAAAAAAATTAGCTCTTATCCTTTCACTTCACTCTCTAAAATCAAACTGGTTCTTTTATGTAAGATATGCCGTACTGACAAGTTACAAATTTCCTTTTGGTTTTTCCAAAACATGTGAGAAGAAATTATTTTGCCTAATCCAGGAATCTCCGGGTAATATTAAAGAATATTATATGTTCTAGAATATTATAGGTATTAGAATATTTTAAGTGTATTATAGAATAGCATATCATAGAGTAGAATGTTGTAGAGTAGATTTGAATGTTATAGAAGACTATATAGTTGGGTAAGTGTATGCCATAGGTTGATATTGATGATTATAATATCCTTTTGGGTCTAAAATCCTAACAAATGTAATGTTATTGTTTTCATTTACTTCACATAAGATGTGCTGGAATATATCCTTTGAACAGGCTTCTGCATATAGGAAAATGTGTAGCAAGTGATCTGGCAACTCTGCTGCTGAAGAAAACACTTTTAACATCTCATTCTTTTGAATAGAGATGATTCATCAGGGATCGTTGGCAAATCTTGGGGATTTGCAAAGTGGTGTCTTCGGGTAAGATAAAGCAAACAAAAATCCAGAGAGCTAGTGCTTGTCAGCTTGCTGCTTATAAATGTTTCTATTCTGAGGATTGGGTTTTGAAGATAAAACGAAAAAAAAGAAAAAAAAAAAGAAAAAAAAAGAAAAAAAGAAAAAAAAAGAAAAAAAAAAAAAAAAAAAAAAAAAAAAAAAAAAAAAACCCAAAAAAGCAAAACCCAAAAAATCCCATTGGCACTGCAATAAGGAGTGTGACTTCAAGCATGAGCTCTGTTGTCAGGCTGCAAACAGACTGTAGAGTGAAAGGTGAGGCTGTCCCAGGAACAGGTGAGCTACACAGACACCTTTTCCACCACTCTATTTCTCAGAGAACAGGTTAATGTTATGTGGCTTGATGGCTCCAGCCAACAGGTTTTCCATATTTCACCCATTTCACCAGCTGTCAGGCTTACAGAGATCCTACGCCTAAAATATCCATCCAACTTAAAATATCCATTAATCCCACACAGCCTTTATTTTTAATTCCTGTTTGTTTAAATTTATGCATGAAGTGAAGTGCTTCAAAGGAATTTGGCTAAATTATCCATGGTTCTTTGCCCGTGGTTTCTTGCCTCAGTAAGTTGCAGTATTTCAGACATATCTTGATGTTCAAAAGTGACCTCACCTTGAAGGGAAAGATAAAGACAAGAAAGATAAAATCTCTGCTGCTGACATTGATTTGGATTTAAAAACTGTAATAAAGCAAATGTCACAAATTTATCACCAGAGACAAATATTCAGATGAGAAGAGAATCCCTTCCATTCCCTTTCTCTAGCCCTTTGGCCCTGGAAAACCTGATGGCTGCCCTGCAGCTCAGGCTCTGTCAGCAATTCCATCACTGCATTCTGACTGTAAGAGCTCACTTGTGGGAAATTTTCAAGCCATGCTTGTTTGGTTTTCCTCTTCCTGTTTGACTTGTATCTTTAAATAATACGGTTACTTCACAACAGCTTGTTTTTTGACTGGGGCACAGGGCATATTTTTCTAGCAGATAAAAAAACTTCCCACAATTTGCTTTGTGTTATTTCCCCTTTCGAAGGCAAAGCTGATAAATTCAGGGTAATATGTAATAGATGCCTTCCTGTTTTTACTTATTGCTCTGTCAGGCTTGTCAGCCAGAAATTTATTATCTAGTTTTGTGGCTGTAACGTTTAAACAAGAAAGACTAAGCAGTACACTTAGCCTGAAGAACAAGTGTGAGGAACAGTGCTTATGCTGTATCCTGCTCCACAGACAAGCCTTGGTGAGGTATGGTAGTTTTTTTCCACATCAGTAAGACCTTGTTTATATGCCTATCTTAGATGTTAATGTTTATTCCTTCATTTCTACTATAATCTCACTTGCTAATTTCACTTTCTGAGCAATTGGCAAGAGAAGAATAGGAATACGTGTTGGTTTTAATTTCATCCACCCAGAAGTGAAGTTGACCTGACTGAGCAATCACTGGTCTTCTGTAACCAGTGGAGTCAGGAAATGTCCATGAGCTGATCTTCTGTACTTATGTATTTATTATGGAGAGGATTATTCTCTGCATCCTCTTGACTCCATATTGCATGCAGGGAAAGCTGATATGATTAAATAACCACAACTGAAGTGCCAAAATGCAAGAAGGTGAATGCCTTGCTTCACGAGCTGGCCATGGAAAGAAGGAAAATTCCATGAGCTGGGATTTTGTCTGCCTCATTATCCTAGCAGTTCTCCTGATATTTATATATCCTTCCTCTACCTTTTCTTGTTTATTCTACAGTTCAGTGTCTGATGGACATGTCACCTTCATCTGACCAAGTCTGACTCCTCCTGTGGAATCTGTGCCACGAGCCCTCTGCTGTTCAATGAAAACTTCACTTACCCAAAGTGAACAGAACTGGTAAAGGGATTGGTGTTTGGCTGCTTGGTTTATTTATTTATTTGTTTGTTTATTATTTATTAACTTGCCTGGAACCCTAGTCATTTTTTATAGAGGGAGGGGATGCATGAGTATTTCCTGGGTTGGGAGCTGATGAGATGATGGGCTGGAGACAAGGAAAGAGAGTAGCTTTTGTAGCACACTGCCTGCATTCCACACAGAAGGGTGATGGGAGAGTTAAAGGGCACTTCAAATCTCTTCACAGTGGTGAACCAGCTTCTGAGTTCTATATGGAGCACTGACTTCTAAAATTCTGGGGAGATGTTAGAGAGCTGACTGAACATGGAAGGAAATCTGTCCTGCTGAGCTGAGTCGCTGGGAATATTGCAAGTGTGAGAAGCATGTGAGTTGAATTTTCCCCTTCTACCCAAACGTAGGGGAAAATGATGGTGTCCCCTTGCACTTCACAGCAGCAATTTTCTGCTTATTTTCTGGAGTTTCTGAGTCACATCAGACTGCTGCAGGCAGGAGGCAGGAGGAAGCACTGGTCCTGTAGAGCAGCTGTTCAGAAGGCACTGGTCTGCCTCAGATTCTTCCCTGCTGGAGCAGTCTCAGGGAGAAAGAAACCTGACCAGGATAATAGTTCTGCCAGCTGTCCCCACACAGTGATGTTTTGGGCACTTTCTGTATTTGGAAAACACCCTGATTTCTGTGCTATTCAAATAGCACCCACTTGGGGCTCCAGAGCTAGCACATTGCATGTAAATCAACTTTCTTCTTCTGATTTTGCAGGCCAGGACTGTGCCCCATTGATGCAAATTGTCAAACATATCCCTTCTTCTTTCCTGCTGACCAGCAGAGCAGTCACACACTCTATAAACTGCACAGCACACAAGAATTGTGTGGCACTTTTGAGACAAGAGGGGATAAAGAGGAAGCAAATCACGATGGTCACACTGAGTCAAGTCAAAGGTCTCTTGTTATTGTTCCCCTTCCTTTAGCACTTGGTGCTAGTAAATGGTAAGTAAAAGTATAAAAGCAGCGTGCCCCCAGAGACTTTCTACAGTGATCTTTCCTTGTGTCAGCCAAGATCTAATTTTGGACTACATAAATCAGTCTTAGGCTCCAACAACCACAGTAGGAACTGGGCAAAAATATTGCTGGAACACTATTCTGAATCCACAATATATGTAATTCCTCCAATCCAAATCTGTCTGCCCACAGCATCACACCATTTTGGAAACAAAGGCCTTTTCCCTCCATTGCTCCTCTGTGTGAGTGAGTATATCCAGACAGAAGATCATTTGTTGTTCAGCAGCTGCTGCTGTTTTGAGTTCAATCCGTTTTGGCACTTCATTTCTTCCACTTTGTTGTCTGTGGGTCCCATCAGTATTAACCCTGAGTGAAACATCCAGACTGGGGCAAGTACTTGTACTCATTCTAAGAACTTCCTGAAAATCCAGACAGTGTAATTTGCTTCACCCTTTTCCATAGTCAATGGCTACTATGCTCCCTGTGACATTATTGTACTGAGCAACTGGCCAGGATGCCATTGCTCTCAGATTTTCTAAGGTAAAGATTCCCAGTTTTGAAAAAAAAAAAAAGCCATTTATGAACCACTTTATAATCCAAACATATATTCATATATTCATAGAAAAAAGTGATTATCCCTTTATTCTGGGAAGAGGATGAGGAAATGGAAGCACAGTTTTCAGTGTTACAGGAGGAACCTCCACGGTGCCACTATAATAAACTTCAAAGCATGTTAGAATTTACTTTCCATCCCTACACTCAGACACAAAGTCTATACATTTGTAATTACACACCTAAGATGAAAACACTTTCCAATCCAAAGCAGAAAAGGGCTTTGCTCCTTGTTCAGCAATTAAAGGGCTCAGTTATGGAAACATCGTGTGCTCTTCAGTTTGAAAAGGAACTGGTTCCTTCTGGTGCCTGATGTTATTAAATCCACATTAAAAGGACACAGCTTAGAGAAACAGTGAAGTCATGCATCTGAATGGAATATCACCATAATCCATTTCTATCACATGTTGTGTTTTCAAAATTACAGCTCTTCATAGTTGCAAGATTGAAGGTTGTATTTTTCTATTTAGCTAACAGAAAATAACTTCTACTGATTTTCCACCAGCAGTTCATGAATCATCATAAACGGAGAGCTTATCTAGAGGTTTGTGAATACCTACTTTTTCAATTTAGTGCCCAAGAGAAAAGCAGCAAAACAAAACACTCAGTTTTTGGTCTAAATTAAATGTTTCACATGACCCAAACTGTATAATTTCCTTTTTTTCCCCCATCTCTTTAGTAAAAATATCCTATTTTGAAGTATGAAAACATTTTGTTTTGAAAGTATTAAATGTTTTATGAGAAGTGTATAATTTTCCACACTGAACTCTGTATTCCAAAACCATAGAGGAATTTATCAGGATGGTATCAGGGTCTTTCAGGAAGAGGCATGGTGCAAGTGTTTCAGGCAATGACCATGAACTAAGCAGGCAAGGTTCTGACTAGATAGAAATAAAATATTTCTCATCAAGGGACAGGGAAACATTGGAAGTGCCCCAAAGAGTTTGTGAAATCTTGGTCCTTGGAAATTTATTAATGTCAAACTGGAATAAACCCCAAGGAACTGGATTGAATTAAATGTTGACCCTACCTTGAAGTTGGGCTAGAGGTCTCATGAAGTTCTTTATAACCTAAAACATCCTATGATTTTGTGCATTGGGCAGAAACAAGTATTTTTCACTAATCCCAATCTGTCTTGTTCAGGAAATAAACCTTTTTAGCCAAGAAAATCCCATTTAAATCTGGTCAGCTACTTCAGCTCGAAGTATAACAAGGGACTTTTTAATGAATTTGACTGTTGGTGACAATAGAGAAAAAGATTTAATGTCAGGTTTGTTAGGATTGAATTTGCTACTCTAATTTCCCCTTTGTTACAGAATTCTGATTTTAAGGAGTCTTTAGCAACATTTAAGTGAGAACTGGTCTCATATGCACAGGGCTCACATTTCTCTTCCAGGAAAGGGCTGTTATTTTTAGATATTTGAACTGGAACATGCTGAAGCTTTAATGTGAGTAGGCTTTTCTTGTATATGGTTAAAGATTGGAGTCACTCTTTTGTTCTCAAGAACAATTATTCCTGTACTTGTTGCAATTACATTTGTAATTATTGTGAAGAACACTTTCTGAACCATTGTTCTTCCTTGACAGATTGTTACTAAAATAAATTGGTGCACATTTTTGTGTTTTAGCTTTCAGAAATGGAGTTCAGAGTGGAGGAGAGATGACTCCAGGGAGACCTCATTGTGGCACATAGGACCTGTGTCTGCCCCATCCCTGGAAGTGTCCCAGGCCAGGCTGGATGGGGCTTGGAGCACCTGGGATAGTGGAAGGTGTCTCTGCCCATGGCAGGAATTTGGAATGAGAGGTGCCTTCCAGCCCAAACCATTCTGTGACTCTATGATTCCATGATTCTAAATGGACTTTTGGAATGGGCACTGTCTACATTTGGTTACCAAGTCAGGAAATGAAGTTACATAACAAACATTTGACAGAGAACACTCCCCAGTCAAAGCATGTAAGAATGGAGGCCTTAGGCTTCCCCTCAACCAAATCCTGAGCAGCACCAGCAGGTCCTGGACTGGTCCAGTTACATGAGGCAAACTACATCCTGAGGGTTTCTTCCTCCTTCAGCTCTAACAGAATGATTTGGGAAATTATAAGGTTTTCAATACTTTGATTCCACCAAAGAAAATACCAAAATTTTAGTTTTATAGAATTAATTCCATGCTGTCAGAGACTGAAATGGTTAATGGCTTAAATATTCTTAAGATCATCAGAGGAATTTTGTTCACTGTAGCAAACTGTGCAAAGAAGCAGCTGCTCATCTGCAACCATGGAAAGTCCTCTCCTCTGGTCAGTGCTGATTTAGATGGATTCAACTATGACAAGATGATGTTCCCTTTTCTAAACTTTAAGCCCTACAGAGTGAACTTGAACACTTTCCCACCTCTTGTGCATCCTCTGTGTGTTCTGTATGCTGAGTTAATTGTGCTTCATTGTGTGCTTAGACCATCATGATTCATTGGGAAGATACTAAAACCATCCTGAATATTTTGGTGCAAGTGAAAAACCTCATAAAAACATAAGGAAGTCAAGGTCAGAGTCTCTAGGCCAAGGAGCTAGATAAAACATGTAATCAGAGGGATGTTACAGGAGTGGTGAATTACTTTGCATTATTCTGATGCTTTTTCATTACTTCCTGCAGCGCAATATGTCTGGATGAGTCATCACAGAAGCAAGGACTAAATTTAGGATATGTTTGAAGTAATGACTCTTTACTGCCTACACTAAATGGCCTCTGTTTTCTACCTAAAAGACTACTGATTCAAACTGTGAAAGATCATGGACTTTAACTTCTTGCCTAGTTCAGGGTCATCAAGTTGAATTAGTGACATTTAGGAAATAACCATCAACTTGTGTCCTTTGGCAGTGTTCTTAGAGTCCATACAGTATTATGGTGCTCCTCCATGCTCTGAAACAAATGTAGTAGCAGTCATGTTTCCTAATGTATTCCTGTAACAGTAAACTAATTATTATGGGCAATAATTGCAATGATAGGGTCAGTTACAGTTCTCATCCTTGCATTTTCACTAGCTAGCATGCATTCAATAATGTTCCCAGCCACTGGCATAGCACATATGAGAAATTGGAGATCTCAGGGGAATCACCTGCACAGAGCTGAAAATTAAAGTAATTTTCTTTTTCACTCTCTATCCACATCCTCATGCACCCACTTGTGTGATGAGGGAGGCCAAAGTTATATTTTAATGATGGGGAGTTATACCTAGCAGCCAAGTATCTGTGGAGCTGGAAAGACCAGAAAAAAAATCTGTGAAAGAAAGCTGGCATTTGGCAAATTATGTCAGCCGCTAAGAATCTTACAAGGCATATGATCAGAGTTCCCTGACTGTGAGCCAGTGATTCCTGAAAAAGACCAGCTGTCGGCCATGAAAAGGAGAGTGGCTCCTGGAATGGTGGCTGAGAGCTAAAAACTGCAGCAGTCTTGGGAGAGGCAGACCTTGGAGCCTTGTATTTCTCCAGCACCTGCAGAACAGCATCAAAGAGAAAGGAAGAAAAAATGAGAAAAGGAAAAAAACCTAAAAGAATATTAAACAAGATTGTTAGGACTTGCCTGGGGCTTGGGGAACATGAAATATCTTCCAGAATGGATAACTGTGATAATGAAACTTTAGAACCCGATTAAAGTTCACAGCAGTGGGGAGAGGCAGCTCCATCAGCTCACAGCTGTGGCTGAGTCTGGGAGGAAAGAGAGCTCTGCCTTAAAATCCACCCAGGGAGAACACAATTTCGGGAACATCTGGCACACTGGAGGAATTGAAAGGGTCAGCTAGAGTGGTAAGTAGGAGAATGCACCTGGCAAGACCCAAGTGGAATTAGGTCAAAGCACCATACAGCATGCACCCAAATGCACTGCAGGTCCAGCCCCCTTCAGACTGAGGGTCCACAGAGCAGCTATAGAAAGAAAAAGAATTTTCATGGGCATGACTGGGAGGAAAGAAGTCTAAAACCAGGTGACATTTTTTTTTTATAACAAATATTTCACAGGAAGAAGAACTCCACAGAGTCAAATTCTAATTATTTTAGTGCAAAATACATCCTAAGGAAAGTACGAAGAATGAAATTTAGAAAGTGATTATAAACTACATTTCCTGAGGAATATAAAGCATATGTCCCTTTGGAAAGTGAGTGCAGGAGGATAAAAGAAGTCCAGAGAGAAAGGGCACCCAGTCTTCCTCTGTTTTGTTGGGTTTTTTTGATTTTTTTTGGTGTGTTGCATGACAGAACCCTTGCAAGATTCCTGTCCTTTTGAGGGAGGACACGATGAAGAACTGCAGGTAACTTGAATTATTCATGGGGTTTTCTAAGACATATTTAGAAGAATTTTCAGGAAACTGCAGATTCAGAGAAATAGATGACATTCTGTTCTTACGGAATTCAGAGGCATCATATTGACCCTTTGGTCCCCACATAAGAGCAATTTCAAACAAAAGACAAGAAGAGAGGGGAGACCTGAGTATGCCTTCTGAAAAGAGGTACTAACAAACATTTGTGTTTATGCATCATGTCAGTTCAGGCTGCTTAGAATGATTGTGGACACATTTAGGTCTAATTAAGTCCATAACCCGGGTAACAAAAGATCCAGGTTGAAGATTCCTCTTTGATAAATGAAGAAAGTTAAATCCTAAAGTGAGATTCAGTGAAATCTTGGGATGGTTTTCAGCACACTATTTTTTTGTGAATAGCCAAAGTTGGAGATCCCTGAAAAAGCATCTGTCACTCACAGAATTTAGTTCATTTAGAGCAAAACTCAGTTGGTCCAGACAGAAGTTTTCTTAGAAGTTTGGAATACAGTTTTACTCTTCTGTTCTATAAAACTAGTCTAATGATATATGGTGGCAAGGCAAACTGTTGGGAATGGCAATTTTATGTAAGAAAAGAGCTTCCCCCAAACTGCTGTAGGAACCTGGGCCTTAGGGCTTCTGTTTTCTTCTGTTTTCTTCTGTTTTCCTCCCTCCACCCTACCTAGGAACTTTATACAGTTGAAAAGAAATCTAAACAATTGCAGGGAGATTTGGCTGGGAATGCTAAGATCTGGCAAGGCCCTGCTCCCTCCCTAGCTGCAGTCATTTATGATCATTAAAGCCAGTCTCTCTAGGAAAAAAAAAAAAAAAAAAAAAAAAAAAAGGGGGAAAGGGAGAGAATAAAAA
>VXBI01008573.1:74483-90114 GCA_013397375.1 Toxostoma redivivum
AAAAAAAAGACAAAATGTGGAAGTGCATGAATCATACATTCCAAGCAGTAAAAACATAAAATTATAGAAGTTAGACTGTATGATTTTCCTGTCCCTCCCCCACTTCGCCTTCATTCCCTGACTTAAAATAGAAGAAAGCTGCAGAGAAGTGAGACCAAGGATTAAGTCAGTCAGGAAAGGAATCAGCAGAGCTGCTCTGAGATCTGCAGGCAAAGCAGTGTGCAGCAAAAGAAATAACTTTACCAGCATGCAGGGAAAAAGAAATTATGGCAGATTAGAAGAGTCACAACGGATTTAGGAAATTTTATTTAGGATTAATTTTGTTTTCTGACCCTGATTAGGATATCCTATATACATTACAAGAAAGAATTCCCCATTTTTCCAGTCTAAGCATACAAAACAGAAGGAAGTGGACGCGAAAAATCCAAATAGCAAACACATTTGTGGTTGCTCACTGTTTAGGTGACAGAACAGCCTGAAGCTCTACATGGGGTGAAAATTCAATTTTGAGAATACAGTGTCGCATTTATACGACATATATTTATATTTTTATGATTGATAGATCACTGAATTGACCAGTGCAATCTCCATGCACAAGTGTTCTAACTTCCCAGAGTTACACATCACCAAGAAAAGCATACAAACTAATCAATTTCTTACATTTTCTTTCTGTATCTGCGTTACTCTAATTTGTGTATCAATCAGTTGGGTTAAAATTGAGTTAAATTCAAGAGTAACCACAATTCCAGGGATGGCTCTTAGCTCTGCTTTAACAATTTGTCATCGTGTTTTCTGGAGGGCGTTTTTGCTACAGCTGATGACATTTAGGTCTGAAAGACTTTGTGAAATGAAACAAAACCAAGCACAGCCAACGCAAAAAATAAAAGGACAAGCAGCGTTTTGCTCATTTTACTTTCAACATTTCTTTCCCTATTTTGAAAAATCCGCTCACCAATCTGACTGAAACCTTATATCCAGCTGGCACAAGCCATCATGGATTCAGTGACATGAATCGAGTTTACACCTGCTGTGGGTCCAACTCAATGACCAGAAACCTATGAAACCTTACACTAAGTAGAAAAGGGGGCAAAGCAGTGCAGCCCCTGTCCCAGGGAGTGCACATGTGCACTTACAGTGTAAAGAAAAATGAGTTTCCCCTCAGAGGAAAGTGGAGTGGGCTTGACAAAGCAATGCTGATGAAGAAAGCCAAGAAGCTGCCAAAGCTGGGAAGAAGATGTGAAAAAGGAGTTGACATATTAATGATGTTTTTTTGTGTTTTCTTGCCACTTTCGGAACTTACCACAAATCCCTCTGCTATTTAATGGAGAGCATTCACTCAATTAGAAGGCTGATGATGTTCCTATCAGCTTTTCATTAAATCAAGATGACTTTGGACGCTGATTTTGACTAAACCCCTAGGTTAGAAGTGGCAATTAAAGAGCCTGATGAAGGGGGAAATTTTAGAATCAGAACAGCCTAATAAAGGAGAGAAATTTGAGTCCATTGGCTTTTTGCAAGTCCTAGTACAGCTCTGCTGTGTGATCCTGAGATAGCTTTACATCTATATTTCAAATTATCTATTTAGTGGTACTTTGTATGAGGAGTTTTGTTCAAAAAACTGTTTGTTTGTTTTTTTTCCAAAGGCAGAGCAAAGTCTCATAGGCGATATCTGGGTAATCTGTAAACAAAGAATGTCCACGCCCAGAACAACAGTCAGCGTCTGAAATGTTATGATAAACCCAAGGTTAATTTTCCTGTTCCGGGAACAAGAAAATATAAATGTTCATCCCAAAATATGATGATACTGAGACTACTGCATACCCACTTTTGGAGTCACAGAAGAGAGTAATAACCAGCTCCAATGCTGACTGACAGCTGAAATCAGGAAGCTGATAAAAACGGGTGGTCAGTGTTCCTTGGTGGAAATTTTGATAGTTCCCCTTGGGGACCTGAGAGCCTCTTGGAAGATGAGGACACATGAGCAAGGAAGAATATTTGAGGACATCTGGAAACACAAATTGCAGCAGGCAAAGGCACTTTTGTTCCATGGCAGGATGCCTGTTTTGACACCCCCTGAAACGTCCATTTTCCTGTCAAGTCCTATCTTTCTCTTCACTGAAATACTGGAGATCAGGCCCAGGAGTGAGGATCATGAGATGATGTAAAGACAGGCATCATTAAATTGTGTTGACCAGAGAATAGAATAGTAGAATCACAGAATGGTTTAGGTTTAATGAGAGATGAAAGATCATCTAGTTCCAGCTCTGCATGGTCAAAAATGAAGGAACAGCTTGTGTGAAACAGCTAGAAGATTTTGACGAGATGGGGAATGGGGAAAGGCACTAAGATATCAAAGAAAAATGACAAATAACAGCAAATATAATAATAAAAATAAAAATAAAAATTAAATCAGCATTGCATTTCTTCCCCACGGATTCTACTTTCAGCTTTCTGCTGAAACTACCAGCTTTAGATTATTTGCTGACAAATAACTGCTAATTGCTGACAACTAACTGCTGACAGGAGGATAAGGCAAAGGTCCCACCACAGTTTTCCTGAGCAGAGTGCACTAATGTGGCACAGCTTGGACTCACCTACCAGCAGGGATGTAATTCACAAACCTGTGAGGCACTTTTGGTATTTCAGCGTTGTTTTGCTTTACAACTGTACAGCACTGGTGAGAAAAATAAAACATTAGCCAGAATTGGAAAGGCTAATGTCAGACAAATTATCAAACCGTCAGTAATTCTTTCTTTTTCAAAACAACCCTTTGATGCATCTCTAATCAGTGGCTAGTTAGTCCTGTATGTCTTTTTCTGACAAACAATTTCCTGTGCCAATATTATAGAGTGCTCTGATATGCACATTAAATCTAAATTAGTGTATTAAATGTGTTAAACTGCATGCAACTGTCAGCTAATCTGACATTTATCTCATGCACCTGATATACTGCCACCCACGTCTTCAGCAGAATCTCATTTCTGTTATACTTGAAGCAGGGGAAACAATGCATGTTTGACAAAAGGCGTTATCAGAATTCTTACATTCACACATGACTGGAGTTGGATACACCACAGGTGCTGTGGTTGTATTCAGGGTGATCAGATGAGGTTGCCTGGTTTTCTGATGTGGGTCTTTGACACTTTCTGCTTGGATTTGAGGCTACATACTCCAGCCTCAAAGCACAGATTTATTGGGAGGGAAGGCCATAGCTATGGTAAATTCCACCTCTGGAGACCTGACTCTACAGCAGGTAGCCTAAAGTGTTTCTGTCCATTGCAGAAAAGAGATTTTATTGTACACAACTGCACTTGCCAAATTATATGGCTTAATTAATGGAAATTTGAGCCATCATGGAAGTTATTCAAAGTAGCACTAAAATAAACTGACAACCACAAGCCAAATAAGAACTAATTTCTGTAACTGGATTAGTTTGATTTGAGCTGTGACAAAATTGAATTTTAAAGAAACATATCAAAGTAGTGGCAGGTAGTGCTGGACATCAACATACAGTTTGGGAAGACCTTTAGCTGATGAAGGATGTGGCCTAAGGGAAAGAACAGATTACTTCTAATGCCATTATCCTATGGGGAAAACATCCATTTTTTCCCCATTTAAGGACAATTATGTTATCACTTGCTGTAAGTCACCTTGAAAAAAGCTTTTGAATTATACTGTAAAAAATCTTGGATGAGAATTACTACAGCTTTTATACACTACAGATCACATGACTACCAGCTGGGTATAGATCACTCTGTAAACTTTAAGACAGCATCTCTTCAAGGTTTCTCTGTCCACTCTGTATCAAGCAGAAATTCAGTGGCACTATACTAATAAAGTCATAGTATTGTTTCAACTGGAAAGGACCTTAAAGACCATCTTGTTCCAACCCCTCTGCCATGGTCAGGGGCAGCTTCCACTAGATAAGGTTCCCCTTGGGCCCCATACAACCTACATTCATGTCTCAGCACCAGGAAAATTACTGGAAGACCATAGAGTAGGAATATCTGCTTACAAAACCACTTATAGAGCATTGTTTTATCACCATGCACAGGTTAGAAAGCATTGCAGAAGTAAAGAACTTTCCCAGATTGATATAGAAAATTCAGCTGTTAATACTTTCAGTTAAAACCTATAATTTACTGTAGCCTGAAAAGTAGATCTGATTCTTCCAGGCATTTTTCTTACAGTAGCAAAAGGACACAAATCATGACTGCTGAATAAGTAGTGGGAAGACATGCTCACTGGGATGGTGCCAGTGGATAGTTTCAGCCTGTCTCTGCTGACAACCATGGCATAGACTCCATGCACAAAATCTGGGTACTCCCTTTCCTAGACCAAAAAAAAAAATAAAAAAACCCCACCAAAAAGCAAAAAGAAAACACAACAAAACAAAACAAAACAAAACAAAACAAAACAAAACAAAACAAAACCACACACAACATAGAAGAATAAAGCTTTGAAAAATGTGACACAGCTCTTTTCACACTCTCTCTCTGCTAGGTAATACATCTTTCCTTGGCTTTTAAAATTGAACTGCCTTCCAGTTTGAGAGATGGTACCAAGGGTAAAACTGCCAGTCCTGTGACACTCTACATGATTTATGGACAGTCAAATTTACAGTCATCCAACTCTTCCCACAACCCTCACCTGTGCTTGAAGAGCCCCTCTGAGGGTATTGGAAATTGCAGGGAAATCACAGCTCCAAAACCTACTGTGGATTTTCACCTTTGGAAATACCCAGTGAAGGAAGGGAGCAACCATAGGACTTGTGAAGCGCCACCTCTCCATTCCACAGCAGCTGTGTTTCAGAGTATTCTTTTGTAATTGTCACTTTTTTGGCCACCCAGTTAATCGTGGCATGAGGGAGGTGAGGAGCACAGTTCCCTCAGAGCTGTGAAGTGGGGCCCATCATTACCCAAACACAGGGGAGTTTTGCTCATCCATGAGACCACCAGGCTTTTGTTTGCAAAGAAAAAGTTTGCCTGGCCCAGTCTGGACCCTGTAACTCCTAAATTTCAATATGAAAAAAGAGCTTTAACTCAATTTCTCCATGCAGTGATCTCAAAACTTCTAAAGCATTTTCCAAATGACAGCAACTACACAACGTGCCATTAATCACCACTGACAAGTTCTCCTGAGCAGCCCCTGATTGATCCTGATGTTGTCAAACTTTCTTTTTCTTTTGACATCTCTCTGATTGGCATCTCTGTTTAGTGCTTTTGTGACCTTTCTGCTGTATTGATCCACACAAATCACAGGGAAGTGAGCAGTTTCATGAAGGGGGAAAGTTGATAAGAAGAGGTCAAATGGTTACTGGGACCTCCACACACCTCCATTTTAATGATTGATTAGTGGGAGAGCAGAACAAGTGCCAAGGACATCAAAATTAGGAAATTATAAGGTCTCTATAAGGAGGTTATTGTGGTCTCTTTTTATGGCTCCTATTGAAGACTTATCTTTTAGGATTGATTAGCAATGTGAACAGACTCCTGTTGCACTCAGAAATGTTTTATGATGACAGATTATTTGAGAAATTTGGCAGTGATTTTGGTGGTACTAGCTCTGTGGGAGCAGGTCTTGGCACCAGACTGTCCTTCCTCCTTTGCCAGGTTAGGTGGGAGTGAGGTGAGAATCTCCAGTTTAAGGAAAACAATTCCTTCACAGTTTTGGGATTGGTTCTGTGTGCAGCTGCACACCTTCTGGGTGTCTCACAGCACAAAACTCCCTCAGATCCAGACGTACACAAACGCACACAGTTAGCAGAATCTTCAGACAGATTGGTTGTGTCCACCACAAACACATGGATTGGAATGTGGGAGTGCAGAACAGGGTGATCCAGGCAGAGGGCTGGATGCAGCCGAATGCACAAAATCCCCAGACAAAAGCAAATTCTCCACAGTCAGCTGTCACAGCACAGAAAATCTTGCTTTATTCTATTTCCTCCTTTTTCCCCTCATGCATCACTGCTATAAACTTGCTGTTCAGGGGGATATTTTAAACAGGGAGAACAGGCTAGCTGGAAAAATAATTTGCAGACTGGGTATCTGAATACTCAATTTTTAATCATTCTTTCACTTCAAAGCCCTGTGCATTTCATATGGAGAACATGTATGTGAATATGCATTTGAGTGTGTCCCTTCCCTGAAAAGCAAAGTATTTAATATTTGATTAGAAATAGCCATGGCTGTTAGTTTCTACGATAAACCTGTTGCTGATATCAAATATTTTTAATTCAGTTGTAGAGATATCAGCATTGGTTTATAATGAGAATAAATACAGGTTCAGTGCAAGGACATACAGCACTCAGAAAATAAATTAGAGTCTTTCAAAATGGGTAGAATATGTTTTCTTTAATCCATCTTAGCCTTGTTTAGTTTCTAACACTGATCAATACCTTTCAGAGTGTGGTAATGGTCCATATTTAGATATCAAGCAACTTAGCTGTACTGTATTTTGTATTGAGATAGCTGGTTCTTAAATTCTCTTTTTTTTTTACCCCACTGCACAATTTCAATAAACGGAACTATTATCTCATGGGAAGGCCTGAAAATTCTGAGGAAAACAAAAATCAAGATTACTGAGAAGGAACATTTTGTTCATGTAATATCTCTCACCCTAACACTTCTTGTTGTCAGATGTAAACATTTATTTTAAATTTTGTCACCGAAGTCCAATCAAAACATAAAAAAATATACCTTAATAGGAATGTAAATGAAATCATCACAGATTTGTAAAAATTGTTACATTTACTCAGAAAATATTTTCAGCACGAAGTATGCTGTTGCTTTTTAGAGCATCTCCTGAAATTTGTCTTTTGGGAAACATATTTATGTCATTAATTCTCTTGGAATGGTAAAGTTACAACTTGGAAATCCAATAGTGATGGCAGGAAAGCCCATCCTTCCTTTCTTTTCATATGATATCTTAAACTAGTATTGCTTTTACTTCTTTTCTTGCACAGATATAAGACCTGCATCCTCACAATATATATACTGTCATATATTATATTATAATTGTCATCCTCACACTGTGAGGTGGTTGTGAGGGACCCTTTCCTCCACCTAAGGTGTGAGGACACAGACTCACAATTTATTGGACTGTTCTGGTTTGTGTTTCTCAGTATGCTCTGTGGAGTTTAACGATATGAGATGACATTTGCAACACAGCCCTATGTCCTGGGGCAGAACAAGTTCCAGAGTCAGAGGAGTGCAGTGGTTTACTTAAGATTTATGGCCTCAGTTTTAGAGAGTAATAAAGAGCAATGCAATAATACATGGCACTTGGAAGCCTGAAAGCAAAACTGCCCTGATGTCTGTACTACCATTCCTAATTATATTCTACTATTAAGTCATGAAGTTAATCTGTATCATAGCTAAGAGTTTGGGGTTTTTCTTCTTTACTGTTTTCATTAATTTAATTTTCTGATTTACCGCTTCTTTTGGTCACAAACAAATTCCTCTTACTTTAGACTATGGGTTGCACCCTGCTACCCGAGGGAAAAACAAGGCAAGGCATTTTGGTGCATCACCAGGAGAAGTGACAGACATTTCCAGTGACCTGTAAGATCACAACACATCTGAATATCCCAGCTGCAGCACAGCTTTGGGTTGTTTCTAGCTCTGGTCTTAACAAAGGGATACACTCATTCAAGTATATGGACTTCACTGACATTTTATGCAATGACAGCTCTTAAATATTCTTCTGCTTAATTGCTCTGAGGAGTCTGTTTTTGTATTAATCACTTCAACACACCATTCAAGTCTCCTGTAATAGTAGATTCTGCTTTTCTTTCTAAATTATGTGGTAACACCTATATTTTATGGCTGTTTATGCATGAAAAATGCCCAAGAACTTTATATAGAATTACCAACTGCTTCTCTTTTTTTTTGTTTCCTGAAACTACTTTTTTTAATGCAGCAGCTCAAATTAGTAATAAACATAATACTTTGTGAGAAGCAGAACAAAATTTCATTGCCTTTTCTCAAATTTTGTAGATCTGTGCCGAACACTCATGATTTCAGATATTCGTTATAATGTACCTTCTCTCCCCACTTTTAATGAGAATTAATTTCTCATAAATTAATAAATTCTCATAAATTCAAACCAAAGAGCTAATTTCAAGATATATAGTATTATCTGCATTGAAATAAGAAAGGCTTTGGGATATACTGGGCTGTGAGAACATATTGAGGATGAAACCACACTAGTTCAGAAAGAGTCCATGCTAGGACTTTTAGTTTTAAGAATTAATACATTCAGATAGCCTGGAAATGTGCAAGAGTAATCACTGAACCTGAAGAGGGCTCTGGAAAGTCTGAAAGATCTGTGTGCCTACAAACTGGCTCATTTTTTCTTAACTATATTAATTACTCTAATTAAAATCTTGTGAAGACTGGCCATATTTTCATCAGACTCTACACTCCTGGGTTCCAAGGTCCTAGGGTTGACCCAGGGCAGGCTCAGAGAGGGTTAAACAATGGTTTTAGTCCACTGAAGCAGCCACTGCAGTGGCACTGGGGCTGGGCTAAGGAAAATTCAGAGGTTTTTGGCTTACACAACATGAGTGTAAAATGCTGAATGCAGGGATCGTGTCATGCCAGAGTTCTTCCCTATGCGCTGAGGATGAGGAGTACGTTGTCCAAGGAGGTCCCAGAATGACTTTTAAATCCCTTTTATTACAAAGAAGAGCCTTGAGAGTTTTGGAAAGTCTATCTTCCAGCTCTAGTCATGGAATCATAGAAACCTTAAGGTTGGGAAAGATCTCCAAGACCACCAAGTGCAACTTTTGACCAACCACCACCACATCAACAAGGTCATGGCACTGGGTGCTACATCCAGCTGTTTCTTGAGCACCTCCAGGGATGGTGACTCCACCACCTCCCTGGGCAGCTCATTCCAATCCTTAGCAACCATTTCTGTCAACATATTTTTCCTGATATCCAACTTGAACCTTCCCTGCCACATCTTCAGACTGTGTCCTCTCCTCCTGTCCCTGTTCCCTGGCAGGTGACTCTGACCCCTCTCCTGGCTCTCTCCTCCTGTCAGGGAGTTGTGCAGAGCCACAAGGTCCCCCTGAGCCTCCTTTGCTCCAGGCTGAGCCCCACCAACTCCATCAGCCACTCCTTATCAGATTTACTCTCTAAACCTACCCCACCCCCTGGGTTTTTAAATAACCTTTACTGGGCTGTTCCAAGTAGATCAAAGAATAAGAAATTTCAAATGATTTAAGTAAGGAAGATGCAGGGGAGACAGGGAGTAGAAAGTAGTCCTTTAAGCTGTAAATGGTGAAATGCTGGCCTCTGTTAAGGGATCTGTAAATCTCCATCATTATTTGTCTCAGTGGGATGTGAAGGGGAGAGGAGCTGCCAAGGCTGTGCACCCTCTGTTCCCTTCTAAATTCTAAACTCTTTGGGGCAAAGGTTAATAGGATTCAGGATCTGCACAACACTACCTTAAGCACTATCATTATTCTAAAAAATATTTGAGGTTCAGAGTCCTCAGAGGTTCTTTGATTTGGGTTCCCCTACATTCAGAATACCAGCTAAAGCCAGGCAAATGACGCTAGGCTCCTCTGCATGCTTTCAGTGTATTGTAAAAATTCAGAGGGTTCAGAAATCATCTCTTCTCTTACATTCTGTCTACATCAATCAGTCCCCTGTGCTCTGTTTGGAGAAAAGAATCAGTCTTCAGACTAGCTCATTTTGCCCAAGCACAATTACAGAATTTTGTTCATCTTCAAAACATCTGAATTTGATTTTCCCTCATTAGATGGGATAGTTTCTTGAAATTATTTAAACTCAGTACAACAATATGACTCTTCCACTCCTCTCTGCCATCAAAACAGGAATGAAGATGTTAGTTGAGGGAGCAATCAGGCAATCTAAATTATTCAGATCCGAAAGTTTTAGGTTAGAACAGTTTTTCAAATTCATTTGTATTTGGATTACAACAGTCTCAACCCATGTCTGTCTAATGAAGCTCCTGCTGAAAATCTCAGCTGGAAATTCAGGGAATCAAGTCTATCCATCATCTCAAAGTCATGATTATTTCATAAGCAAGACTCAGTGTTCAGTCAAGTCTTTAACTCATCATTTGAGTTACCATAGTTTAACCATACAGGCATCTTTTAGGAGAACTCATGCTGAACATTATCTGATGAAGATAAATCCCATTAGCAGAACAAACAGTACAAAAGTCTGTGTCCTGACACCACAATAAGGTATCCTTAAATATTCATAAAGGATACAGGTGCAGATCTCTCATCACATACTGGAACACATCCAAAGCCTCTAGGAAGAATATTAATAGCTCCTTCTCTAGCATTTCTGTTGGAGGAATAGCTCAATTAGTCTCAGTCTGCTGTCTTTCCCTTATCTATTATACATTTGAGCAGCTACACTTTGCTTCTGGAAGTGCACATGGAAAGATATGCATTAGCTAGGTGAGGATGCAGAGGACCAGCACATAGGAAACCTACCCAAGCTTCTTGAGCTGAGGAAGACTTCTGCCCACCTGTCTGTGCATGTACTCTCTTTGTTCTTCTGCCCTTTCCCCATATTATTTTGCATGCCAAGAGCTGTCAAAGAGCTTTCTGTGGTATATGCTTCATGTGGAAGGAAAGGAAAATTTAATACAAAGAAGGATTAAAAGGGTAAAAGGAATGGGAGATCTGAAATGGAGAGATTTTATGTTGGTGAGGAGTGCAAGCAATGTGTGAGACTGCAGGTCCAAGGGGAAAAAAAAACAGAGGTGGGAAGGCAGAAATAGTTAAATCTAATAGGAGGCACAGAGAGACGTCACTTATTTTTGAAATGTTCCCTGAAAAAATGTATTTATTGTAATATATCTGTAGGTCTGTAAAAAAAATAAGCCATCTTCTAGCCTTTTGCCTTTTGATTTCTATTTCTACTGAGTCATGAAGGAGACTTGGATGATTAACGATGTGGAATCATAATTTGTGGTATATACACATTCCCAAAAATCTTCTAGAGTTCAGTGAACAGGTCAATTAATAACACCTATCACCCCTTAAAAGCTGGTTAATCATCTATGGGGGATAATTCTCTACATTTTTCAAACTTTAATAACATAACTGGATGCTCTAACAAAGTTCATTTTCTCTGATGCCATCCACCATAAATGTATCCCATGTGATGTATAACATGATTTGACTTTAGAAAATCTTATAGACTACCATCATCTCCTAGAACACATATTATAAAAGAGACTAGAACACATGTAAAAATATCTAAAGAGTGTCATTTAAGCTGGCCAGATATATTCAGTTAATAAATGATGGCTTAAGTTAAAAAATAATCATTATAGCTGTCAGTAAAGGTTTATTGAGTTCTGCATTAAAATTGTGTAGAGTTTCCTAGGCAGAAAAATTACATCTTCCTTTCATCTTGGGGAAAAAAAAAAAAAAAAAAAAAAAANTCAACAGAAAAAAATTACCACCATCTGTTATCGGTATAGAGCATATAAAACAAGTAAGGAATTCTGTTTCTAGGCAGAAGGAAGGGTACCATGTACTGCAATAAAAAAATCACTATACTCACTGGGACTGAATATTCTTAATATTCTAAATATTCTGTTTGAGGTAGCTCTGGTATGAGGCTAGGAGTGTGCCTTGAGTCATCTCTCATTCCTCTTCAGAAAATACATTGCTAAGAAGTAGAGCAGTCTGAAATGATACTGAGACTGCTTACACAGGGGATTGAGTTTTATTTGTGCTCTATTCTAGCAATTTCTCAGTCAGAACACTGGACTGAGCATATGAATTTATGATTTTTGACTCAGTGTGGCTTGGCTTTAAGTTTGTGGCTCTCTTCAGAACAATGTAGAAGCATCAATATCACCATCAACACCTTTACCAAGGCTCCTGAGCTAGATTGACCTAACTCTCTTAATTATTAATCTAGAGCTCTTCTAGGTAGACAGTTCTTTAATACCAGCAAGGGTACTTCCCATTCTAAAGTATTTTATGGATTGAAAAATTCTCACAATCTCCTTGTAGCATTAACATCTTAAATGTGTTTATTTACTCCATTACTGTTACAGCCTTTAGGCTTCTTCTTTAGGGCCAAGAATTTCTATTTTGTTGGGTGGAAACAGTTAGCAGATGCCAAGGACATCTATCTCCAAGAGCAGGATGGATATGGCAGAAGGGCGACTGAGTCTGGGATTTCATCTTTCTGACTTTAAGGGTCTCTAATGCACAAGCTATTCTGTTCCCTTCTCCCCTGCCTGCTTTGATAGGGGAGACAGGTGTCTTGTTCAAATGTTTGAAGGAGAGATTACAGACATCTCCCTGCAGAAGAACACTGAGCTGCAGTGATCAGAAATGCCTTCCTCAAATATAGAGGAAAACATCTGAGAGAAACTGAGATTTGTTACGTGCTCAAGGGGTAGAAATACTTTAGGAAAATCTTGGCTACTCTTTGCTCATCTTGCTAGCTGACTTAAAATCTTCTAAATTGTCTTACCTCTCCTTCTTCCCTGTGCATTGAACCTTATTCTATGATATAAGTCTTGGTCTGCAGAAAATTAAATCAGACACTGTAATATTCAGGAGCACAAGGAGGACAAGAGGCAATTGAAGGGCAATTTGACTTTCATTGTTCTCTTCTAATATTTTCTTATCTCCCAGTGTTGTGATTAAGAGAAACATGCACTATATTATACTAATAACAACCATGTAAGTACCCACAATTATTAAAGAGGTTTTCTTTAAAAGCATGGATGAAAACATTAATGGAATCCTAGAATGATTTGGGTGGGAGGGATGACCTCCAAGACAATCTAGTTCAAATCCCCTTCCAGTAGACTAGGTTGCTCCAAATCCTGCCCAGCCTGGACTTGAACATTTCCAGGGATGGGATTCCGGGTGGAGATGAGAAGATCACAACTCCTGTGTTGCTGCTAAGGAATGATTACAGGAAATCTTAGTCCCCTTGGATCTGTGCTATATCTACCAAATCCATGAAAACATCTGAAGCAGATATTTTAAGTTATCTAAAATGGTCTTGGACAAAGCTGGCAAATTACTTGAGTTTCAGGTCATGGCCACTGAGAGTAATGGCATCCATTTCTCAGGTCACACATGGCACATATGTTAGATATTATATTTAACATTTAATAAATACATACTCAGCTGACTCGACCAAGAAACAGGGAAAGTATATGGTTCAATAAGAGCTAAACTCTATTCACAAGTGATGTAAAGCATTGGAAAGGAAGGTTCCTGCCTTGCCACCACAACCTACCTGTAGCAAAAATGAGTGGTTCTTGAGTTAATAACTCAAACTATTTAATTGGCTGATGTTATCAGACTAGACATAAGAATATATATATTTTTTTTTTATGGTGAGGGTGGGGAAGCACTAGCACAGGTTGCTCAGAGAGGTGGTGGATGATCCATCCATTGAAACATTCAAGGCTGGTTTGGATTGGGCTCTGAGCAAACTGATCCAGTTGAAGGTGTTCATTTTCATGGCAGGAGTTTGGTGTGGATGGCTTTTGAAGGTGCCTTCCAAACCAAATCATTTTATGGTTTTATCATTTCATTTTAAGATTATAATAAATAAAGTAGTTAAAATGTTAATATAACAATGATAAGTCATGGTAGATGACATCATTAAAATTAAAGGAAGATTGTTTTGTGGCAACTCAAAATGCAACACTTAAATTGGAGAATTAATTTATTTGTTAGGCTACTCGTGTAAGTAATTATTATTGAACAAATAATACCTGATTAAAAACAATCTTACAGTGGAACAGACTTTGGTGTACATCTTCTTGGGGATTATTACCCAAGAAAATATTTATGCTTTGAGTTCCCAAAATGGAATGCAGTAATTCAGATATTTGAAGAATATCCTTGTTCCAGATGAGGGTCTAAAACCATTTGGATAGAGTATGAGGGTAAAAAATGAAAAATTCTATCATCTTTATGCCAGAGAGTGAAGTGAGTTCCATAACAATTGGACTAGCACTTAGTGGGAGTGGAAATATTTTTTGCTGGTATGGAAATCAAAATTAGCCATGCTGAGAAGCAGGGCTTCTTCATCTGACAGAATCACACTTTCCCTGAGCATTTTGGTGTGATCTTCAGGGTAACAATGGAGTGAATTGCACACCTGCACTACCTGGAAACATTTTAAGTGCAGGTCAACATTAAGTGCAGAACAAACACCCACCCTGCAAGGGATCCTAAGAGGTAAACAGACTGGATCAAATAGGCTGAATCCAAGCTGCTGAACAGCTTGCTTTGACATGCAGGGTCCTTCACTGTGAAAAGAAGATTCCTATTGAAATTGTTGACAGTTTTCAAGTATCTCTAGTGCCTCTCTGCTCAGGGAGGGTACTTAACCTTTGAATTTCTGTGACATCTCAAGAAGAAAGGCTCTGAAACTGGAAGGAGAGATCAGAATAGACAATAAGCCACTTATGTCAGTAAAAATGGCTGAGTAGAAGAGAGGGAAAAATTGCACTCTATGGGGGAAAACAGAACAAAACAAAAAGAACTTGAGCATATGGCTCCAAATCTGTGAGTATGCACATATTTCTATCTCTGCACTAGCACATGGTCTTATTAGCACCCGAGGATGCTGCTGGTACACAGCACCTTTGCAGTTCTGGGTCTAGCTTGTAATGTCATGATATAGCTCAGGACAGAGACCATGAGCCATCTGTATGAGCTAATAAAAAATGTCTCTTTTTTGTTGCATTTCTTTAAAGATATTTAAACTGGTCCATTTGTTTCTTTTAATGTTCCATTTGTACCTTACAATTCTATATTTATACTTTGTCTTTACTACTTGGTCCAGAGTGGAAAACTAAACCTTTGTGATCTCAAATATCTATTAATCTTACTTTACTCTATGTTTATACACACACTTTCAATCTTTCTCAAAGGAATAAAATCCTAGTTTTCTTTGGAAGTCCACGTTTTTCTCTGTGATATGAAATTCTGATATTTTCCTATTGGCAGATTTCATAGGTGAAAAAACTAGGCCTTGCACTGTGAAAACAGGTGATAAAAAAGTGAGTATATATATACACATATACACCCACATTCATGTCTGTCTGGACAATACCCAAAATTAGCTTCTGAACTCACAGGCAGTTTCTAGCTGCACTTGGTACAGGCTGGTTGTAGATTTTGATAACTCCAAGACATAACAGAAGCGGCACTTCTTGAATCCTCAAGCATATAGGGAGACATGAGATAGATCCAGCAGTCTCTAGGCTGCTCATGTGATGTTCTTCTTCACACAGACTGGAAAAGTGGGGACTGTGTGTTTGGAAAGAAGAGATGGCCCCAAAAATGAAAATAAAACAGAAATATATAAATAAANAAGGAAAAATGAGGTTCAGAAAGTGGGTGTAGAACCTTGTGGAAGCACAGATCCAAGAAACAAGCAAGTGGGCATGGGAGGTAAGCCATTCATGTCAAACTCATTTCTCTCTGGTTCTTGTATATACTCTGTGGTCCAGATTCTTTATGGGATGTCACTCATTCCATCTCCATTGCCGGATGGAGACCATGATCCTAGCTGTGATTCCTTGACTACTTGGTAACCAGATAAACAGATCCCACCAAATTAGTGCTTAAAAGCTGTGGAGT
>VXBI01008575.1:15337-40007 GCA_013397375.1 Toxostoma redivivum
GCACGCCGGAACTGAGGGCCGATCCGTGCGGGAATGGCGCGTGCGCCTCGCCCAGGGCCGCTGCGCGCAGGGGCCGGCCCGGAAGCGGCGGGGCCGCGGGGTTAAAGCGACGAGCAGGGCGGACCCTACTGCCGGGCGTCCCCGTCGCTCCCACCCCACATCTCGCTGGCTATGGATGCGCGGGCCCGCGCCAAGCGCTACGAGAAGCTCGACTTTCTTGGGGAGGGGCAGGTGAGCAGCCGCGGCGGGGGCCGCCCGCGGCCCTGGGGCTGCAGTAGTCCGGCTAGGCCCGGCCCGTTTCGCCGCCCGTCCGCGGAGGGATGGGGGCGCGGGGGGGGCGGGCGGTGCCCACTCCGGGCCTGAGGAGGGCTCGGCGGCCTCTCCCTCGCGCAGTCTGTCAGGCTCTGCTCACGGCAGCATCTCTCTCTGTCCCTAGTTCGCCACTGTCTATAAAGCCAAGGATAAGACGAACAATCAAATCGTGGCTATTAAGAAGGTACGTGTCAGAATGTCTTCTCAGTGTCTCACCAAGTGTCTGGTTGCTCTTGATCTACCTAACGGCTATTTTTTTTTTAAACCAATTTGATGGGAAATGGCATAGCACGCATTTTTGTTTCTAGAGAAGTTTGTTTAAGTTATCTGGTTAACCTGCCTGTAATGCCTACCCACCCCAGAAAAGGGAGTGGCTTTGCTGTGTTTCTGAGTTTCTGAAGGTTTGTATGGTCTGTGAGTTGAAATTCTAGTTATTTGTTAGGTTTATTCAACAAACAAACCAACCCACACCTTTCCAAACTGCAGATTTACTGTACCTTGATAGTGGCTTTTTGTCTTTTATTTTAAATATTTACTGCTCTTGTGCCCAATTTCCTTCAGTCCAGAATGTTATCCTTTATGAAGTTCCTTAAAATTTATAGAATCATAGAATATGCTGAGTTAGAAGGGACGCATCAATATCATTAAGTCCAGTTCTCATCCCTGTGCAGCACAATGCAAGAATCACACCATGGGCCCAAGACAATTGTCCAAACACCTCTTAGTGCCATGACCACTTCCCTACGAAGCCTGTTCCAGTACCTAGCCCCTCTGGATGAAGAAGCCTTTCCTAATATCCAGCCTAAACCTCCCCTGATTCAGCTTTATGCTGTACCTCAAGGCCTGTCATTTTTAGACAAATGGTTTCCTGAATAATTGAATTAACAAAGCCTGGTTTCCTGCAGCTTTGTCCATTGAGGTTAGCATCTCATGTTGATTCCCTTTCTGAAAAATACTGAAGTAGCAAGCAGCATCTCTGTATTTTTCCCATGTCACCTGACCCTGCTTCCATTGGGAATACACTTTCCTTTTTTACCTTATATTCAAGAGGACATCCCTGTTCAGCCAAGTTGGCCTTCTGCCTCATCTGTTTGACTTGTGACATTCAGGAATTGCCTGATCTTGTGCCCTTAGGAGGTGATGCTTAAGAAGTAGCCAGCACTGATGGAGCCCAGCACCTGCAGAAAAGTCCCCGAGAACTTTACTTCTAGTACCTGAGCAGCCTGAAGCCTGCTCTCCTCATGTCCAGGGTTGAAGTTTTGCTGGCACTTTACTATTGTCAACAGAGATTTTAAACTCAATGGCTTTGTGGTTGCTGTGGTCAAGATGGCCCCAGTTTCCACTTTGCTCATAAGATCTCTCTGTTGGCAAGCAGCAGATCAAAGAAGGCATCTTTTTGAGTCATCTCCCTTAGGATCTTTTCCACAAAGTTGTCCAGGTTTTTAGGAATCTTCTGACCCAGGCTGTACCTGTAGTGTGATGCTTCCAGTTGGTTTCTGGCAAGCTGAAGTGACCCATAAAGACAAGCCAGTTGATTTGGAAGCATCCCTTCATTCCTTAAAGAAGAATTTGGTTGTGTCATTGTCCTGGCTGGGAGGTCTGGGAGGTAGTGGACTCCCACAATGACATTCACATTGTTTGTCCCTTATTCCTGTCCAGAAGCTCTCAACTGTACCATTGCCAGCTGTGAGTCCTGTACATTCCAGCCTTTACACGATGCCACCCGTTGCCTCTTTTGTCCTATGTAGGTCTCCTGAAGAGCCTGTAGCTGCCCAACAGGGCACTCCAGTCACCAAGTTTCATTAAGTCAATGATATCAAATCTCTGGGACTGAGTCAAAGCTTTGAGCAGCTCTTGTTTGTTCCTCATGCTGGGTGTATTGATAGAGAAACAGTTCAGATGTGGTACTTTGTAGCCGACACCTCAGGAGGCAGACTGAGGTGGCCCATTAGTCATTTCCTTATGCTTTGACATGCCGTCCTTCTAATCATGACTGGGTATTTTCCTTTTCTCCCTTCCAAGGTAGTTTAAAGCTCTGATAATGAGTCCTGCTAGCTCCTGTGCTAGAGCTCTTTTCCCACTCTTGAGAAAGGTGCAACCCATCAGGTTATCAGTGAACAGGTGCTGAATAGATTATCCCATGGCCATGGACTCCAAAGTTTTTCTGATGGCACCAACCTCAGAGCCACATGTCAATCTGATGGATCTGTCTATTCCTATCAATATTATTTCTTGATAACAGACGGATTGAGGAAATCACTACCTGTACTCCGTATCCTTCAGGGCCTTGAAGTCTCTTTTGAGTGCCCTCTGTCTTTTATTTGTTACTGTGTTGCTGCCAGCTTGAACAACCAATAACAAATAATAATCATAGGGCCTTACTAGACTGGAGAGTTTTCCAGTAATGTCCCTTATCCAGCATATTTTTGATCAAATATGACAGAAGTGATCTTGGATCTCCAACATGTTTGTTTGCATGCAAATGATGAAAGTGTTTACGTTGTCATAAAGTGTTTTACTTGTTACTATCTGAAGGGATTGCAGGAAGTTTTTGTATTAAAAATGGGTCTTCAGTTTAAGGGATGAAAATGCATGTAACAGTGGTTTCTTAAGTTAAAGACTCAATAAGTTGAATTGTGTCAATAGTAAGTAATGTTGTTTAATACACTAATCCCTTTTAGCATTGCAATACTTCTCTTTTATGGTTGCTACTAGTAGAGGCTGTGGTGAAGAGCATTCTTTGTTGCATCAGGATATTTTCTTAACTTTTATCATCTAGAAATATCTATGGTAGGATTCTGGACTTGATATTTCGGCATTAGATGATTGAAACAAAAGGACCTAGAGTCAGCCCAAGTTTACAGCCTATGCTAATTTTACTAGAATTATTCTAAGACAATTGTCAATTACTTAGCTCTCATCTCTCCCTGAGGAGAAGCTCATTAGTGACATAATAAAGTTGCATGGCTGCAAAGCAGTTTATACTGTCAGTTTGCATTATGTCTATTTTTTGTGCCGTCATGGCTATTTTTTGTGAAAACTAATGCTGTAGAGACAGTCATTTTTTAAGGGGGAAATAAACACCAATTAAAACCAACCCAGCTGGGAAAATGCTTCATTATACTAAAACTCATTGTCTTAGAGGAAAAATACTAAAAAATGTATTCCCCACCATCTTAATTTTACTTAACATGAAATATTTATTTTCAGATTAAACTGGGGCATAGATCAGAAGCTAAAGATGGTGAGTTTTAAAATCAATTCATGCTGTAGAAGCTGTGCTTTGTTTGCTTTGTTTTTGTGAATTGATACATTAATTTCCCATACCATTGGCTGATAAAAATTGAGCTCAGTGCCTGCTGTAAGGCTTAGTAGAGGTTCTCTTCACAAACTGCAGGGACAGCCAAAAGCAGCACGGATACCTGCATGCATGCTATATGTGTGAATATGAGTATATAACTTCTCAAATTAGTGGAATTCAAACATGAGCGTAGCATAGAATAATAGTAATAATAACAACAGCACTGAGTTTAGAATCCCTTTTTGTATCAGTATATCTCTGTGCCTTAAATACTTAAGACGAGTGAGAGTATTTGTGTCTGTTTTCAGATGTTTCCTTTGTTCTATTTTTATTATATGTGCAGAGGCACAAATGGATAAAAACAAGATCAAAACTCTTGTCTCTGTCCTTTTTATGTTCAGCACTGTAAAGCCTGTGCTGTGACCAGCCCTGTGCCTCTAGGCATGGATATGGCACATTGAAACCAAGTAATCTTGGTCTTCTCTTAACACCTGTGTGATGCAGCAGCATTCTGTGTACAAGCTGCTGTCCTTCAGGACTCCTTCATCAGATTACCAGCTTTCAAGTGAAGAGTCTTTGCTATCAACTCTCTGGTTCCTTTCTTTTAAAGAAAAACTGGTCACTCATCCTGGAGTCTCACAATTGAGCTGGCTGCCTGAGTCATGATCCACCTGGCCTTCAGTTGCCTAATGGCCCTTGGGGACAGTCATAACTTTTGACCTCTATAATGTCTAGCTGTAGATGAAAGATGTTATTAAAAATAATGATCATATCTGCTTTCCCTGTGTTATTTGATATCATGGCATGCTTTTTGGTTTTCATCTTAGACTGTGCCCACCCAAAAGCAGCCTTTGTTAATTTGATTCCAAAACAGGTAATTAAAACAGGCAAAGCAAGAATGTGAAGTAATCCATATAAGTTAACCCAAAACTTTGCTAGTCTTAGCATTGAATCATATCCTGGATTTTAGGAGAGGACTGTTTTTCAGCTCATGTGCAGCATCCACAGGAGCATTTGCTTGCCAGTTTTCATACATGCCACACATACTAGCATTTCTGAAGGAGGAATTGGTACCCTGCAGGAATCATGGTTTGATACAGTACCTGTTTGACTGCTGATGGGCACCATTTGCTCCCTGTTGGCCCGTGATTTTTCCTCTATAAAATCTGCTTATGAGAACATTCAAGCAGTAGTAAGCACGTTTTAGTAACTCTCTTTTATGCCTTATATATGCTATAGCATAAATGTAGAAAAATATGTGTGTTGCATTATTAAATAATGTTATATCAAAAAGAAAAGAGATTTATTCATGAGGTTTGACAATATACCTTCCTCTGGAGGTGAGATGTGTGGAGGGATTGATGTTTGCAAGATAAAGCTTTTCTTTAAAATTAAAGCAAGCCTTCCAATACCCTGAAAAAGGTGGTTGATTTTTTTTTTTTTTTTTGGCTAGGACTTTCCCTTCTTCCAAAATGTAGATGTGTTGCTTCATAATCTAAGCCTGATTACTATGGCATGAAATGCATTTACTGTGGAAGAAAGTGTACGCCCACTTTTATTTTGCAGCAATTTACTTAGTTATGGCAATGGCCTTGTTATTTAGCAAATTGTAAAGTATTAAGAATGTAATTTGTAGTACCAAATAGTTTTTGAATAGCAGAAGGACAGGTTTATTTGCAGCTTAATCTAAAGGTTTTGTTTTATTCTTTTATCTTCTCTTCTTCTTTCCATCAATGTAGGAATCAACAGGACAGCCCTCAGGGAGATAAAACTGTTACAGGAGCTCAGCCATCCAAATATTATTGGGGTAAGGAAAATAAGTGCTAGTTTTAGAATCAATCTTCAGATAATTTCAGTAGTTCAACAATTATTATGACAAAGTGCCTATTTCAATAACAAAGGCAAAGTATTTTTTTTAATCCTTTTAGTTTTCAGCTTGAGCCTACATAGATACTGATGGTGAAAGAATTGTGAAAATGTAGATCACTTGATTTTGCATCTCTGATAGAATTGCTAATGAACACAGTGCTGAATTTACCTGATTGTTTGCTTCATATGGAACTGGTGACAGTCAAAAAGCAGGCTTTTTAAAGCAATGGTAAAGGGAAAGTCATGCGGCTTTTTAGTTATGTGCTTATTTTAGCACACAGATGTGATGTTTAAAATCTCTTTTGGAAGGAGTAAAACTGGTATCTTTTCAGTTGCAGTTGCATTTTGGTAGATACCTACAGATACCTGACTGGAGGTAAAGACATTTTAAAGTTAGCTCATAGTGATAATTAGAAAGTGCTGAATGTGATTAAGTACATGAAAGATGAATTTTCCATATGCTTTTCAGAGTGGAAATGTGGTTCTCTTCTGGATTGTGAATCTACTTTCAAAGTGGTTGCTTTAGCTATTGAGGTTAGAGAATATGCAGAGGACAACTAAAATGGCAAAGGGATAAGCATATTCTTTATGAAAAAATGAGAAATTCATTACATTGGAGGGGGAAAGGCTGGGAATGGGGAGGTCTGCAAAACCAAGATGATAGGTGATGTCCATGCAGAACTGTTATTTCTAAGCCCCATTGTCGTAGAAATAAGAGATGCATTTAATACCTAATGGCAGCAGGAGTGGAAATCGTACTGCTTCACTCAGCATGTTGCACGTGTGCCATGGGCCATGTAGAAGCAAATTGCATCAACAGTTCAAGAAAGTTAGACAATTTTATGGTCAGGAGTTCCATAAGCAGGTTCTAAAAACAAGACTGTGTTGTGCCCCTCTTAGTAGTTCTTATAAAACTTTTGTGGGTTTTGGGACTGTAAGGGGCACAGTCGCTGCTGTTATGAACTATACAAACAAATATCTTGCAATTGGCCAGTTCATGTGGTCCTCACACTGAGACTAAGTAATGAGCTGCACCAGGGAGAACATACCTTCCTCATCTTGAAGGAAGAACACCAGGCTAGATAATCTCTTGCTTTTGCTCAACATCACAATTGTGTTATCTCAGATTAGAAATTGATTGTGTCATTACACAGCTTCATCATAAGAAAAGGCTGTTTGGATGTTCTCCAAAGAGTTTTATTTATCTTTGAAAGCTAGCTACAAAAATGAGTACATATCTAAGAATATCTGAAGCTAATAAGCTTAACACTTAAAATTTCTAAATACTGTACGTTTACAGGAAACAGATACACAAAGCTGAATCCATGGGCAAACTTAGTCTTGTCTCAATAAAGGGTAGGAATTTCATAGAACAGCAAAGTTTTGAAGACAAGGTGTGCATTGCATTATCTGTTGTAGTTAACGTGATAAAGTTAATTCTTTCTCTTTTCTCCTATCTCCTGAAAGGAAAGGTAATCATGTGAAATGTTACTTCCACACTTAATGGGGATTTTTTCTGGTTTAGAAAGTGTGTTAAGAAGCTAAACTGAGTAAGAATTTTTGTGTTATAAGTCAAAAAACTTAAACCAGTTCTAAATAAGCTGAAAATCCACATGCAGACTACAATGGTGTTGAATTTCAGAAAACTGGAAAAATCAGAACATGCTTAATCATAATGTATTTTGTTTTGCAGCTTATTGATGCATTTGGACACAAGTCGAATATTAGTTTGGTGTTTGATTTTATGGAAACAGATCTAGAGGTAAGATTTTAAAAGATTTTTTTTTTTTCAGTATCTTAAGATGGTTTATGAAAGTGCCACTTTAACAGGCTTATATTTGCCCATATTAGAAAGGTGACTTTTATTGTGTCAGTTGATGAAGATCATGCCTTAAAAGTAGCTTGAGTAATTTTAGTTTTTATGAGTTCTCATTTGATTTGAAATATCTGTCCACATGATCTTAAAGAAACAAATTGTGTTTACTGTGTAAGTTTCCTGGAACTCCAGTCAGAGTGTAGAACCTCTGGCACAGATCATTGCTTTTGGAATGCAGTTGATAAGCATAATATCAAACATAAGTGTGTTCATGTAAATGTGGTATTAAAATATAGTAAGAGACAAGCTGGTAAAATCATATGCACTTAAAACAAGTTTTCAAATGTAACAATGCTAGGTTATTCCAAGCCAGTACCTTACAGATACAGGCTTGCTGAAATTTAGATGAATGCAAGACTTGAAAAGGTTACATCAGATTTTTGCTAATAGAAATTAGCAATGAATAGACTTTTAGAGGATTCATTCTGTTTACATAGTAGTTATGCGAAGTTTAGAGATTAAGAAGATCAGTGTGCAAAGAAAATTGAAATACTCCTGTACTGCATGATGCTGTGGTATGCTGTCTTTAAACTATATTGTGGTATCACTCAGGCTGCCCCTGAGACTGCTGCCTGTTGTAATTAAGCATATGCTGCATACATTTGTGCAGTCTTAGCTCTTGTATTAACAAACAAGCTTTGGGGTGTTGCACTGAATTTTAATGTTAAAAATCAAAGAGTGTAGAAAACTTAAGTAGATTATTTTAAAACACCATAAAGTGTCCATATCTTCTGGTCCTTTTGGAAATAGAGGAGAAAACAATTGTACTTAAAAAGATTAATTGCTTAGGTTGCAAAGAGAAAGAAGAAATAAGTGGAAACATAATTTCAAGTTTACTAACACATTTATCATTTGTATGTGTACATTTTTGTCCTGGAAGTTTGGACATCAACATGGAACTGAGATTAAATACTAAAATCCTGTTTACTACAGATTTTTTCATTGTCGGGTTATGCAAAATTCACGTAAGCTATCTGGATCCCCCATTTCAAGTTCTGATCTCCAGAATTGACCTACCTTTCTGGAAAAAGGGTGGAATGGTAGAGAATATGTGACTGCCAATTTGAAGCCTATCTTAAAGGCTGGAATAAGTCTTGAGCTGAAAGAATGGAAATAAGTTTACTTGTGTGATGAGTTTTACCCTGAATAACACTTTGCAGGTTATTATAAAGGATACAAGTATTGTGTTGACGCAGTCTCACATCAAGGCATATATGCTGATGACACTTCAAGGATTAGAATATTTACATCAGCATTGGATTCTACACAGGGTAAGCATATGCTAAATTGACAGCCTTCATCCTGCAACAAAAATCACTTTGGGTGGATTTAGAGTTTAAAGCTCAATGAAGGTAGTTTTGGAATTCAGACATTCTCCTTCCATAAGCATTCATATTTGCTGTTTTGGAGACATAATAGCAGTACCAGAAATGTTAAGATTCACTGCTGTGATTATGAGTTTGATTCTTATATAAAAGGTTCTCCAGTTAGATGTGACTTTTAATTATCACTGTGAGCTGGATCTGCCTGGGATGGATTGGGCTTTATTCACAGCAGCTGAACTCTTGAGGCTTTCTCCTTTCTATCAAGTAGTGTCAAGGCTTTCTCTTTTTCCCACGTTACCCTTGCCTTGATAAATAGGCTTGGGGCAAGAAGCAGGGAGGTGACACAGCAAGGGCAGGTGACCCAAACTGTCCATAGGCATACTGCCTGCCATGTAATGCCTTGGTCAGTGGTAAAACTGGGGTAAAGGAAAAAGGGGCGGTTTTGGTTTCCAAGCTGACTGGTGTTTGGAGACTGTGTATCACTCTCATTTTAGGAGGTGATGAAGGATTTCCATGACCTTGCTTGTTTGCTTGGATTTTTAGCTCTTTCCTTCACCTGTAAAACTGCTTTTATACTGCTCCTAGGGTTTTCTTGCTTTGATCTTCCCTGTACTACTGAAGGTGGTGGGTGAGATGAGAATAGAAAGAGCAAATGGCTGTGTTGATATTTTTCTGTTGGTCAGAGGTCAACCCACAATACACTGCTGCTATATTGAGCTATTGAGCTATAATTTTTGACATTATTTGAAGCACTGGCCCAGTCTTTTTATTATTCAGTTGGCAGCTATGCAGATAACTGCTATACCTGCGAAAAAGGTTAAAGCTATCAAGAGGCTTTTTCAAACTCTGCAGCTTAAATATGTTAATATTCAAATGGGTCTGTCTCACTATGATTTTCATATATGATGAAATACTTCTTTCCTGGGGATTTTAAAATTTTTTTGCTCACAATGTGGGTTTTAGGATAGAATCAGATATTTAATTTTACAATATTGTTATGACGTGTCTGCCAGGAGATTCATTATATGTCTGTTTTTATCAATACTGACAAATCTCTTTATTTGTTTTCTGTACTTACAGGATCTTAAGCCAAATAACTTGTTGCTAGATGAAAATGGAGTTTTAAAATTGGCCGACTTTGGCTTGGCAAAATCTTTTGGAAGCCCAAATAGAGTTTATACACACCAGGTAGTAACAAGGTAAGATACTGTATTTTGTTTCTTACACGGAGATTGTTTAGTTGGTTTACAGATGTTTCTTGAAGTGTGTCTTGTGAAATCAACATATTCAGAGTGGCATCTGCTCATGTGATGTGGCAAGACTTGCATAAAAAAACTACAAGGAAGCATTTTTTAACAAAGTCTCCATAAGACCTGCTAGAATATGCTAGAATATCTGTGACGGTGGTTCTCATATCTATCAAAATTATACTCTTTTGAAGTATGTGGAAATAGTATGTATCTGCTTATAAGCCTCGATTTTGAAGCAAGACAATTGGTACTTTCTGCTAATCATGAGAACCTAGAACCATTTTTGGACCTAGTTACATTACCTGTTTTGAGACAAACACTTGAACCAATTAAAACATTTGTAAATTTTTTATGGCATGCTTATTTAAGATATGCTATAAAAAGTTGGGCTGCAATATGTGCAATATGTTGCTTTCTGACTGCTGATGCTAAAACTATTCAGGCAAATCTGGTTTAATCTTTATTCAAAAGACAGAAATTCTACAGTGTCAAATGCAGTGTCATTTTCATTAAACTTGATTGTTCTTAGGCAGTGTGAGTAGTTGTTTCAAAACAACAAGGCTCATTTTGCATAAAAGTAGTCTCTATACTTAGGTCTGTTGATACGGAGATTGTTGGAAGATAGGAAAATTCTGTCTCACTGTGTTTCATTCAACATAGAATTTTAAGAAAATTTCAATTTACCTGCATTTTAAGAACTTTCTTCCTTGCATATCTGCAGTTCAATACTTGTAATCAGGTCAGTTGAAACGGCAGTTCATCTGAGGTTGTACATGACCCTATGGTGAGATGTGCAAAACTTTGTTCATCTGTTTTAAACAGAACACTTTGCGGAATGCAGCTTTTCAATATCTGAAAAGTATATAGGCAGAATCTTTTTTTAACTTTAGCATTGCTACAATATGTAGCATTTGATATGAGCAAAGCCAGGTAATTCTTCCAAAATGTGTTTTCTTTTCAGGTGGTATCGAGCCCCAGAACTATTGTTCGGGGCTAGAATGTATGGTGTTGGTGTTGATATGTGGGCTGTTGGTTGTATTTTAGCTGAATTGCTCCTCAGAGTAAGTACTGAAATGTAAGCATTCTATATTTACTCTTCCATTCACTTCAGCTTTTTATGGGCTTCTTCTTCCTGCTGAAAGCAGAAGGTGAGCACAGGCTTGAAGAAACTTTCCAAAAGCTTGTTAACTGTAATGAAAGTGTTTTTTTGGAATATACTGACGCTTCATAAACATCACAAGCATTGGAAGTCTTTAGGAACAGCTGAGTAAAAAAATTGCAACAAACTGTCACAGTCTTGCTTTGGGAGAGGTCAAGTAGCTAACACTTGCAGTCCACAGACACCTGTTTTAGTTCACTACCCTTCTAGAAATGTAACAGGGATACATGCAGTCCCTTATACCCTGTTCCACAATTATTATCACCAGTGCCTTAATTGTGGGTTTATTCGAAATGAATGGAAGACTAATGTTTTTCTAAACTGTGGTTTGTTGACAATACTGGAACAAAGCTGAGCGTTAATATCAGGATAATCCTATGGCACTCCTCAGTGTGGTACACAAACTTAATGGTCCTTGAGTATTTTCCACTGAAGTGGAATGTTTATTATACAGCTCTTTGGAGAAGACAATGAAGTGTTAGGGCAGCAGTGGAGAGCAGGGGTATAGACACGGCTGAAGGCATGAAGTATAATTTATCTTCTATGGCTAAGTGGCTTCTGCTTGGTTTCTGCACCTTTGAATGCTTTTGTGGCCATATCTTAGCCAGACTGGAGAACTTTCTGTGTGAAAACACCTTGAAAGAAACCTTCTTCCTTGATTGGACACACAAAATAGGTGTGCTGGTTCAATTTGATTGGCAATTCGGATATGGAAATGTACAGTGGCTTTTTAAGCAGCGCTGGTGATGGGTACATAAATATGCATTAGACCTTCTAAAGTTGAGTACCTATAAGCAAAGTTAGTAAGCCAATAATTCTCGAATTCAGTTGATTCTTTGGTTTGTCACAAAATAGTAAGTGTATTATGGTTCAATTTTTATCACTGTGATGTTCTGAAATGTATGTGTCCTTTTTCAGGACAATGCAACTTCTGGGAGCTTTTTATGAAAGTAGCTTGTATTCAAGGGGCTTTCATGATGCCACAAGTAATATGCTGTCTACTAGGGATATCCATTTTGGTTTTCCTGACCTAATTAATTAAACACCACCTCTAATTCTTCATAAATTTGGTTTGATCACCAAATTTCTTTTTACTTGCATTGTGTACCTGATATGTGAGCTAGAAGTTGATCTGGGTAGATATCCCCTTTTCAGTCTTCTGCTTTGTTTAAATGACGTGTGACACTGAACAGTTTTCTGTCCTAGTGAGTCTATTCTTCCTCATGATTTCATTTCATAAGGTTGACCTGTGTAATCAAGTTATGATTCACTTTATATGTAAAAGCTAACTCCAGAGAACAGGTGGTGACAAGATCACCATGACTATCTGACTTTAAGCTGACAACTCAGATATAAAATCTTTTCTGTGTTTAGTAAATTTCACATTAATGTGGTTGTGGTGTAATCTTACATTTAAGCTGTCTGCTATCAAGTCAATGACACCAAGCCTGGGTTCAGGAAACCTTTAGAATTTATTTGAGCATAAGTAGAATGCCTCAAATATCCATTGTACCCTCTTCATGGGGAGATGGTATACAGAGGATTTTTGCCTTGCAATTATGAGATCATTCAAAGCTTCTTTTTAAAATTTAAGTTCAGAAGTTAATTCAATCAAATGCCATGTCCTTCTTCCAGGTTCCCTTTTTGCCGGGAGACTCTGATCTTGACCAGCTGACAAGGATATTTGAAACACTGGGCACTCCAACAGAAGAACAATGGCCTGTGAGTCTTTTTGTTTAATGGACTGACATTGCTTTTACTTGATACCCTCTGTTTTAGCTTTTGAAATTAAATTATTATACCAGAATACTTGAATAGATTTTTTCAGAAGGCAGTTGCTTCATCTTATGAAGTAGCTAAAGTAGCAAACCTCTGGTTAATGCCAACAGTATCAACACTTCTTGATTTCCTTTCTGAGTGCAGTTTCCCATAGCTACTGGTGCAAGATTATTGTTGCTGCTTAATGTTTTTGAGATGCTTGCTAAATTAGCATGCTTTAATCTGGAAGGCTTTAATCACTTTCAGAAGTAGGAAGCATTTGTAGGAACCTAAGATGGCCTTGGTAGATTATAGTTTGGATAGTAAGAAACACAGACCAACATCTTTACGGATAAACAATTTGCCTCAACAATGATCCTGAAACAAATGCAAATTAGTAGTAGAATTTTCTCTGAAATAATAGCAAATTCAGGAACACCAGGCCAAACTTACTGTCAGGTCACACAATGACCTACCTAACCATGGTTATTAAACAGAGACAGGAAGTGGGACATAATATCTGATAAGCAACTTGACCAGCTGCCAGGTGCAAGGAGATCTGAATTCTCTGATCAGGCTCTTGTCTTTTGTTGTTGAGTTGTGGAAGCACTTGGTAGACTTGTTCACCTCTGCTCCCTCTCCGTGCAGCTTTTCCATATTATAAAAGGTGCTGGAATGCTATGGTATGTGATGACAAAATGAAGCTGTAGCCAGATGGAGAACTGGTGTGTGAGGCACTGCTAGCTCCCCACAATTGTGATATTTCTCCAGGATTCTGAATGGAATGTGTGAAGATGTTTGCGATGACATTTCTGCTTCCTTTGGAGAGGAAGATTTAAGATGCAAGTGGGGAAAATAGAGAATAGGAGATTGGCTAACACAACAAAGACTATTCATTCCCAAGTTGATTTCCAAACACATTTCCAAATACATTTTAATAATTGAAACTTTTACTATCAGAATATAGCTGATTAAACCCATCTTTTGACTTTGCATTAATATTTTATTTTACTTAGACAAACTTGAAGTGTGACAACTAAGGCTTTAAATACTTAAAACACTACAAAAATATGTTTGTGTAATTGTCTGTTACAACTGTCTGTGTAATTTTTATGCTAGAATGTGAACACAATGGGGTTGATTTCATACCTAGAGGACAAAAAAAGTACACAGTTAATTTTTTGTTTGACTGCTTGGTGCATATTTTCCTTCCCTCCTCCCATTGTCCATATAAAGTTTCAGTTGTGCTTTTAAAATCAAAATGCACATGATGTTCAGCTACCTTTTATTAGTGTAGAGAAAGTGAAGACTGACTCTTCTGTAAATATTTTCCCTCCCACCGTATCAGTACACTAAAGGAAGTTCTATTTCATTTGTCTGACCCAGTCTAAAATTTTTTCATACTTCCTTAAGCAGTTTTTCCTTTTGGACTGGTCGCAAGTAAAGCAAGGGAAGGACAGATCATTTGGGAAGTTGTTTCAGTATGTAACAATTATTTTAAAAGGCTTTTATGACCTGCTATTCCTATATTTATTCTATTTCAGTGACCAAGTATTAGCAATGAGTTCTGAAACTAGAAAAAGAGTTGCTTCTGATAAAAGACAGCCATATGAAGTTCCCTTTCTGTGAAAAGTTGAACTCTTTCTCAGGGAAAAACATACGTTCTGTTTTTGGTCTTTACAGGGGATGACAAGTCTTCCAGATTATGTTGCATTTAAGCCTTTCCCTGGAATGCCACTTCAACATATCTTCAGTGCAGCTGGTGATGATCTACTCAATTTTCTTCAAGGCTTATTCACGTTTAACCCTTGCACCAGAGTAACAGCTACTCAGGTATAGTCAATTGGGTTACCTCCTAATGTTCATTAAACTACTTTTAATATCAGATAAATGTGTTTTGAAGCCAGTAAGCCAGCTTTGAAATGAACCATCAGATGAATTACTAGAAACATCATCCCAGTGTTTTATAGAGAGGACTGTGAAAGGCATGGATCGTCTCCATTCCCAGTGTAGAATCAAGGTAGGCAACTAAAATGTGTATGAGCCACAACCTTCTGATAGTCATATTTGACATGCTAAATTCAGTCACCTAAAACTTGAAGGTTAAGTCTTAACTCTAGCTTATCTATCTCCCTGGATTTCAAAGGTTTTTCTCCTTACTTCATCTAGTCTCTTCTTCAATGTTTTTTAAACTTTCATGGTACTTTTTAAACATAAAATTCTGTGGTGATTAACCATCATTCTTATCTAATTATCCTTTTCCATGATACTTTGAATTTCACTACTCCCAGATGGGGAGAAATTAAGGACTCTGAAGAAAAATCATGCAGAATGTTCTAGTTTGCAATACAGATTTCTGTGATGAGGAAGATACACCAGTTGGCAGTTAGAAAACTATTTCTTTATGTATGTCATTTTACACTGATAGGGAAGCACGCAAGAAACAGCTGTCTGCTTAGGACCAGGACTCCCTCATTGCTGGTTAGATCTGAATCCAGGAGATTAGTGCATGTGTTAAGTATCTTTTTACTAGAAGACTTTTTCAGAGTAAGAACATTCAGTGTAAGTTTCCAGATAATTAGTTCTGCTATGCTTGAGACATCTCTGTGGTAGTTCATGAAGTAATCTTTCAGGTCATATTGTAGGATAGTGACTTGAATATGTATTACTTTTCTAGTCTAAACTTTTTATGACAATTCACAGTTTAAGACAAGAAACAACTTGTGCTTACTATATTGGTTTGATTTATAGCTGACATTGATATCTTGTAACTGGCATGAGTAATGATTACCTAAGAGACAGCCACTTTTTGTTAACCACACCTCATGGTTCCTAAAATTTAAAGAAAGGTATGTAATTCCACTATATGAAACCAATCTTGTTGACTGGTGTTTGTCTTCTGCTGTAATACAAGTGATGTCTTTCTCATGGTTTACAGGATAGAAACAGTACAGTTAAAGAAACATGGGGGAAAGACCCATCTTAAGAGCTAACAAAACAGGTGGTGTCCAGATCTTGAACGTGATCAAGACTTCAAAAATATTCCTTTAATTTTCCTTTATTCTTACTTTCTTTTTTATCTTCATCTCATCTGATCTGTCTAGTCAGAATTGAGCTCTTCAGAGCTAGAAGCCACTTATACTAGAGTTCTTACAAAATAATCTAGTTTTGTCAGGATGTCTGAGCACCAGCTAAAAATAGGAGTACACAATTGTCCCTTGCTTAACAGATCCTTGTGGGATGGATAGTAATTGCAAACACAATCTTTATTTGCCCCAAGGCCATCCTGTAGTATAAAAGTGTTCAAGTAGTTTTTAAGTCCCAATTAAAAGTGCTTCACTGTATTCTCTTCATAAATGGCTCTTCATACTAACTACTTGTTTCTTTTTCTTCGATTATCATTAAGGCATTGAAACAGAAGTATTTCAGTAACCGACCAGGGCCCACTCCAGGAAATCAGCTTCCAAGACCCAACTGTCCTGCAGAAGCTGCAAAGGAGCAACAAAATGCACTTTTAAATTTAAAAAGGAAAAGAACAGAAGGAATAGATCAAGGTAACTTTGTAATATGTCACCAGTTTTAAATGGAGCTATGTGCTCAGAGAGAATGGGATGCTTCCAGTATTTTAGAAGAAAAGCTCTCTAAATGAACTAATTCCCTGGGCACTGGCTGAAGCCTTTTAATGATATATGGTTTGGGGTCTTAGTTCTGTGTTCTAACAGAATTAGCACAAAAATGGCTCTTCAATGATGCTTAGGAATCTATTAGAAGAGAGAACCCTATTCCATTAATTTCTGTAATGGAGAGTGCTACTCCCCAGTAAATTACAGGCTATTATGATGAACCATTTCTTTTCCTAAGACATCTTACTCAGGTGGAAGTAACTTAACTTTGCACCACTTAAAAAAAAAAGAGAGTCTGAAACATAGCATGATATTCTGTGAAATGACAGGCTGGAGAGTGTAGATCAGATTCAGATAAGAGATTTCTGCTCACTCTATCTTAAGGTAAGGAAGTTAACTATTAAGACCACTCTAGGTAAGGAGCATTAAGCACACTTCTGTGACCCACCTCTAGTCTTCCCCAGATAGTAGCATGTATTTCATATCTTTGTGACAACAAAAGTCCTCAGGACTCAAGACCTGTATCTGGCACTAAATTTCTCAGGCCTTCTATTAGGGAGGCAAATACTATTCTTAAACTTGGAGTTGGTCTGCTTAACAGCTGAAATATGCTGCAATATGCAGATGATAGCTGTCAGATTAGCATCAGCTCTCTGTTATTGCCAGTATGAGACTCAGTCTTAATATGAGTGATTTTTTTTTTTTTTGAATGTAGCTACTCCATGAAAGTGTATTTCTTCTTGAGTTCAGAGAGACATCTCCCTTATTAGGTTTTATCTTATTTTTTAGGCATTTTGAATTGTTTCTAAGTCTTCATCAAATTAGAAGTAAAATACATTCAGTTGACTACTTTAAGTTTTCAATCTTAAAAAAAATGTAATCAGCTGACTATTGCACATTGTTTGCTGACCCTAGTACCATGAGTCACCTGTCATGTGGGAATTTGTCAAGTTACAATAGTGTAGGCAACTAATTTAAGCATTTTAGCTCCTTTTTCAAAGATCACGTGAGAGTTTGTGATAAGTGTTCGGGAGTATATGCATTAAAATACACCTGTTAACTAAAGGACAGGAAAAAGAGAGAAATGTTTCCTTTATTTCTTTGACTTCATGATTTGAATTCATGCATTTGACAATGAGAGTTTCCAGAGCTGTATCAAGCTAGAACAATAACTGCTTTAACATTTTTCCAGAAGTCTCATCTTCAAAAAGAGGAAATCATGCTTCTGTGTAAATGCTCGGAGTTTTGAGATTGGCTTTAAATGAGGCATTAAGGATGTCAGCATTACTTTTTGAGACCTTTGTGTATTGGTATGAGGAGCAATATAATTTCTACCAGCTGGAAATGGTGACATTATGTATTTTATAATGTGGATTTTCCATAATGTTCTGTTACTGCCTTTAGCTGGGCTGACAGAACCAGAAGGTTTCAAAGGTAGTTCCTCTGATGCCAACAAATGTAAAGGAGAGAACCAATGCTAGAGCTAGCAAATTTGCTGCTCTGGATTTCATTTGCTATTCTTACATGGCATTACCATCTAAATTTAAAATCTGAATAGATTTGGAAGAATAATCCTTTAGTCTTGGTTTAAATAAATTTGAATGATAACGTTGCTATAGGAGTGAAAATGTGCAAATGTAATATAAAAATAATAAAAAAAAAAAAAAGTTGCATTCCCTGAAATTCTTGGAATGGCCTTGCAGCCTGCAGAGCACATTTCTTTCCCCTAGCCCAGTTGAGGTAGCACACCAAAACTTGGCAGAATAGACTGAGTGCTTACTGAGTCTGATGGGTATCCTCTTCCAAAATATTGGCTCCTAGAGCTGACTGCATAAAGATTCATGCCATCCCCATATGTGCTGCTTTTCCACAAGAACAAACTCCTATAGCCTGTGGAGTGTGTTCACCAAACTTAACTACTTCTTAGAAAACAGCCTCTGTTCTCAGGGGAAAACTACCACTAGTGACTGCCTGTGAAAAGTATTAAGCATGCATGCTTTGTATCTACTGCTACTGCTTATTTCTGATCAGTGAGGTTTGTGGGGACACCGATTCTATGATGGTGTAACTGCCCATCTCCTCTCTGTCACTTAACCAAAAGCAGCACTGCTTCCCCAGAACACCCATTTCCTGTCCTATTAATAAGCATTCATACAGAATTGTAGTGACACAAAACAGGGATTATAAAGGATGGTACACTAAAGTTTTTCCGATGTTAATTCAGCATAAGGAGTCTAATATAAAAACTTGGTTTGAAAAAAACCAAAAACATTCTATTCATATTTAAGATTAGGAATTTGTCCTGGATTTGATAGCACACAAGAAAAATCCTTAAGAGTGTGTATGTGTGGTGGTGCAGGTTTAAGTCTTAGAACAGTTTGCTTTTCTTGGGTTCCAAAGCAGAATTAGGTGGTTAGCTTTTCATGCCTACAGTTGGCTGGTTAGGTTTTTATAAGAACAAAGAGAAATATTTACGTATATCTTAAATGCAATTACAACAGAATTTGTGAATTTTGGAAGATCATACAGATGGAAGTGAACTTTGATTCTAGCACTCTCTCATAGATTTGTTAGAAAATGTCATCATGTACTGCCACTGTGATAAACAGCATGTAGCAGTTAAGAGTAGATATATCTTGAGAATACCTTGAGGAGGGGGCTGGACCTCTATACTTTGTGACTTTGCTAACAATGTGATTTGCACTTTTCAGGATTACCAAAAAAACTGATTTTTTGATTGCTGTGGATGATGAATGAAAATGAGTGAAAATGTCCTGAGTCCCAGCCATTGGTGAAACACTGTAATAGTCACTGGATGGTTATTTTTTAATATTTTGTTATGTAAAATATTAATATACTATTTCATTACTGACATAAAAGTTTCATTAACCCTTTTTACAATAAAAACATTTCGAGACACAAAGATTACTTTATCTGGTTTGCTGTCCTGTCGTTTGAGTCGTGCTCTGTGACAACTGTCAGAACTGCTTGCAGGCTACAGGTGTACACAGGTTAGTTTTGCAGAATCTCTGTGCTGAATCACATGCTATCCTGTACAGATATATATCCTAAGGGTGAAAACTATAAATAGCATTGTCTTCTCACATGCAACTTAGATGAACATATGTCTGTCTTCCAGACCTATAATAAAAATGTATCCCTGTAAGGAAAGGGATACAGAGGATTTTTTTTTGTTCCAGTTAGTAGGCTCAAGTATTAACAAATGAGTTTGCATATGCTCTCTCAGAGGTCATGCATTAAGACTTCTTCAAAGACACATCCACTGCCTTGAAAACAATATGAAGTGCAGATTGAATGTGAATTGTTTGGAGGGTTTTTTTATGCTATTCTAGTCTTGCAGGAGACCTTAGCTGAGAACATAGAAATACTGTTTCCTTCAAAGCCTTGAAGATTGCCCTGAGAGACAGAGGAGGAAGATCCAGCTGGGGAAATGATACTATACTAGTCCTTCTGTCAGTCTGTGTCTGTAGAACAGTCTATAGTGCAGACACTGGACTCAGCTTTGCCTGAATTCTAGCATGAAGAGGTAGCAAAGTTTCTGCTGGGTAACTAAACTTTTGCAGTGGAGAGAACCAAGCTTATACGTGCTGTTGCTGCATCTTACCTCTGTGCCCACTGCTGTTGCAGGGTGAATCTCAGGGATACCTGCTGAGCCATTGTCATCTTTCTGCCTTTGAACCACATTCAACATTCTCTTTTCTAATTTTGCAGTAAGTGTAGTAGTGCAAGACTTTGAGGCTTGTAGAGGAACAGCAACCATCCTCTTGTGCATGTGTTCCTTCATTTTGCTGCTACTTGAGCTAATGTAAAGTATTAGGCCTCGTATGGGAGAAGAGTTAGTATTTTCCCAGTAGCCTACTATGTTCTGTATTGGTTGCTGGCAGTTGAGAAATAAAGATTTCCTAAGATCTAATTGACAGTGTAGAGAAAAGGTTTATCCATTGACATTAATTGTATAACTTTTTATTGTCTGTTTAATCTAACATCACCCTTCTCATTGCAGGCTAGAGGATTAAGATGACTACAGTCCTGCTTCTCACTGGCACAGGTTCCAAAATATGTTAATCTAAATAGGGAAGGAGGATTTAGGAGTACTGTAAACTTTTTTGCATTTGATTATCTAGTGTAACTTTCTAACTGGTCCTAAAAGCCTGGAAACCTTCAGCCCCTAAAACAGATATAGTCACTGAAAAATGCAGTATTCCTGCTATTGGGTATAACAGATAAGGTTTGCATGACGGTGACAATCTTAAGTATTCTGTCAGTTTGTCTTTGGGAAAGAAACACAGTTTCTTTCTTGTAAAAAAGCTGTATCTGTCTATACAATATCCTTCCCTGAAGGAAACGTTTTCCCCTAGAACAGGTAGCAATCATCTAAGCTCCTACTGGCAAAAGTTGTAGAGCACACACCAAATTAGATGGGCAGTCTGTATATTAATGTACAGAGTGTGGTTACTGTGCTCTGTAAGAGTGGGCTTGAAGTGTGATGTGCTAAGGCCTGAGCAGCAGGCCTCAGCTAGAGCTGACTCACAAGATGAATCCTGGGCATTACGTGACTAATACTCTCAGTATTGTTTAGGTAAAAATAAATGACTGAGATCCTTATGCTAGTCCGGTTGCTTTAGAAACCTTCACGTAACCTTGTGCAATTATCTGCAAGAAATGTATCATTTTAAGGAATTTTCCCTACCGGTATTAGTAGAGGCTTGTTTGTAGGGTATTTTAGGGACAACCCCCTCAGCCAAAACCTGGCCTGTGGCCACACCCTGACCCCAACTGGGAGGGAAGTCTGCCATCAGACCCAGAATCTTCTGCACTACACATATAATCAAGGCACTTTAACTTGCTGATTTGGGCCTGTAAAAGCTGGACCCCCTTACAGGGTGAATTTGGAGATTTCATCTACAAGTGGATGCACTGTATAGGATTTTCCCAGTCGCCAGGAAGGGTTCTCCAGGCCTTCACTGTGAAATGGGCCTCCCCAGCTATTTCATACTTTTGTATGATGGTAAAGTATTTAGGCAATCAGTGATACATTATCCTTTCTCTTGTGTAGTAATGATTAGGTGCATTACCTTGCTTATTTTTGCATTTTGCTAAAGCTGAGCACATAGTAAGCTTATTGTTTTATTGAATGTATCATTTTACTTTTGTGTTGGCTTAATTCTCTGAGTAAAATAAGACTGTTTTTTCATTGGTGTCTGTGTCCTTTAAATTGCCCCCATCAATTGGCAAAACAACGTGAGAGGATTTTTTGTGACCAAGACTATTGTCTTGTATGCATGTGTGCCACAGCAGATGCTCACAAAGTACAATTTTTTATATTATAGAAGTTCAGGATCTGTTTTCCTCCAGCTCCCATGCAGCAATTTGGACTATGCTCTGTATGTACAATTGTTCTATACTGTGACTGTGTGCAGTAAGTCTTGTTTTCAGTTGAGTTCAGCTGAATTGTTCCAGTTGAATGGAGCTGAGTAAAGCTACCTGTGTCAGGGAATAAAATTGCCTTGCTCTTAGTGATAGTGTACACAGATAAAATGTACATGCATCACAGAGTAAAATAAGATTAGAGATCAGCACAACATTTTTTTTCTTAATCTCAGGCTTTCAGGTGGATTCATTTAACTTTCGTGACAGGTCAGAACTCTGGAAGAAATATTTGGGACTTGGGATGAGTATAATATGCAGTCACACAATTAGTCATCTAAATAGTGTTTAATTTGTAAGCTTTATATCACGTTAATCATGCTTTAGCATTGACAGTCTGTCTCTAGTCACACCAATTTATTGAATATGTAGCTGCTGTAATCTATTTGGCTTCTGTTCAGAACCCAAAAATCAAGCACAGTTTGTCTGGAGCATGCAATGTGCATGCTTGTGCAAAACTTTCAGTTTTACACTTGAGCAAATAGAAACATAATGTAAATGCCTTTTCCCTTGGCTTGAGATGTTTCTTCTGCCTTTACCATCTTTTTATCATGAGTTACCTTTGTTTCTTCCTGAAAGGTTAATTCTCCTATTGCGAACCTGATGGCTTTTACCTCAAGACTTGATGGAATTTGAATGACTTCTCTACATTTTACTGGTATTGTTTATGATTAGAACTAGAATGTTGTTTTCTTTTTTCCATTTTGTTGCCACAATAAATGCAGCAAAATTCTTTGTATGAGCACACCATATAGAAAAGTGCTCTCTGTTTTAAACAAAATTGATTTCCTTTTCTTGTAGATGTCAGGATTACTTGTGGTGGCATGGAGAACAGGGACTGCTAGCTATCACATCCTCTTCTGTGTTCTTGGTTCTTGATTAATGCCAATGCTGATCCCAGAAGACTTTTTGTTTCAGCAAAGCAGGTTCAGAGTTGAGTTGTAACATACAGTTACTGTTTTGCATTTTTGATATGTAGTGTGGTCTTGATTGCTCCAGGTAGCACTGCCAATTCTTTGTTTTTACCAGTCATTCTTGGGTTTTGTTACTGTTCTTGTTCTCTTGAATTACTGCATGTGCACTGCTCACTTAGCCATTTCTTCTTGTGCACAAACGTTTATGCTCCAGTGTAATGATTCTTTTACAGAGCAGTTTCACCTGTGGCCTTTTAATACTGCAAGAGAAGGAAGGGGTTATTACAAATAAAGGCTATCACTGGGTCTGTTTTTCTTTCAACCCCTCTCCTCCCCCCTGCATTTTATACTCAGGGTATGTCAGCTTTGTCTCTGAGTTAAGCTCTCTATAAGCCTGTAATAAAATTACAGGATAAACCACGGATACGTCTCCATATGGTTTATCAAGTTGAGACAGAAAAACTTCTCAGAGAACTAATCTAAGTGCTTTGAACACTATTGGCAGGCTGTATTTTGACATACACCTTGCTGGTATCCAGTAGTGTGAATGCCTCTGCAAAAGATACGCACAGTTGCAGTCTCTTTTGACTGCAAAACAGCACTGCCTAGGAAAACCTTCTGTTGATCCTAATCTTCCTGAAGACCTTCTGGGAATTAGACTGACTCCTCCTGTAGCTCACCACTACTAGGAATATTCCTGAAGCAGCTCTGGTCTTGCTAATGAGAGAACTATTTGGCCAAACTTTTTTCATCACATAATGCCAATTTCTCATTTTCAGGTTTTCCAAAGAATAGCTTTAATGCTATTGAACTGGACTCATATCAGCTCTGTGTTTCAGTCTGGTGTTTCCAATCTCTTCTTCTTGGCAACTTATTCAGGAATTTTCTATTTATTTCTTTTTAAAAACTCCTTTCAAATAAAGGCACAGGCTGGCAGGGAGGGTTCTGTCTGTTCCTTCCAAAGAATCAAATCCATGGACTGTAGGTCCTGCATAAGAATTTTTTGAGGGTCTTGCTTGTGCAGACAGTGTCTGTGTGACGGAGGCCATTAGCATTGTAACCACTTCTTATTCTGCTGGCTCAAATTGTGCCCAGAAAGTTTCATAGTGACAGTATTCATTACTGTGATACAAGCAGAATGATCTATAGAAATGGAAGAAGGAGAGGAGGCACTTTACTCTTAATTAGAATGCATTACTGTTGTGTAGTTTATTGCCTACCACAGGAGATTTGTTCCTTTGGCACTGATAGTTACGCTAAGCTCGTTTATACAACAGGTATATATCAAAGCTATGTGCTTTGATTTGGGGGAAATCTCCACTTTGGGCTAAGGTGTTAGGCAGGTACCCTCAAAGAATACTTACGCTGTGCTGCATGGACTTGTCATCTGTGAATTAGTTTTTCTTTTTTTAAGGAAAACATTCACTGTCAAAATTAACAGATAATTAACAGTGATTGCAATCTGCCAGTCCTGTGGAAGTCTGCTACTGAGTTGACAAATGTAAAACTGTCCTTTTCTTGCTACTCTAAATTTACCTGTAGGTTCAGGAACTTTCTCTGGTGTTCTCACATCAGCATCCCAAAGAAGTCAACAGCCCAGAAAGTGCCACCATATTTTTCATCTTGATATATGGTGGTAGAAACTGATTTTAGTCTATTAGACTTAATTGCAGGAGTTGAAATTCTGATTTAGAACCCTCTCAGTTTTTCCTACTGCTAGAGGTTGTGTGTGACAGAGAAATAAGGCAGATGGTCAGATGTGCTTACAACTGTCTGATCTTAACCTAGTGCTTGCTTGGCTCTCTCAGAGTCATCATGTCTTGGTTTAAGAGACA